>VXBN01010946.1:0-109392 GCA_013397395.1 Sinosuthora webbiana
AAAAAAAAATCTTTACTAAATAACATTTTTAAATCACTTAAGCCACCATTTTATTACTACCTGACAATTCAATATTAAGTTGCTTAGGGGATATTATTCCAATTTATTCTAAGTGTGCTGAATAGAGCTTTCAGAAAGCTTTTATTTCCCTATTGGTATTCATATTCTTTTGTGTTGATTTTCTTACGTGTTGATTTTTTCCATAATAGAAAATTAATAAAGGATCATTCTTTTTCAATTACAGACTATACAGTAATGTGAAAATTGTAGACTTGGCACAACGAAAAAGCCTTCAGTAAAAGAAGGCTAAGTATTACCCTAGTGGGAGTAGATAACACACAATCTTTAGATGAAAAGGAAGCATCTTCATCAATTTGGACTGGTTAATAATTACTATCTAATGCATTCTCAAGACAAAAACTCCCACTGAAGATCCGCACCAATATTAGGTTAGACAGCAACATAATAAACATTAGGAAAAAAAAAAATGAGCCTCTTACAAGCCTGGATAACAATTTTATAGATAATTTCTGATTGTGTGTATGACTGCATGTTACTCGTGTTCCACCAGAAGGAGGTTACCTTATTAGCTGGAAGTGAAATTAAATGAGGGTAGAGTTATATCATTGTAAGGATCAAGTTTTTTTTGAGATACACAAAGATTATGTCAAGTAATAATACACCTAAGGACAGCAATCTGAACAATGAAACTAAGGTTTATAATGTCAGTTGTAAAAGCGTTCCACATTTCTCCCCATGTGAGATAAAAACACTCTTTAAAATATCCTTAAAAATACAATTTTCACGAGGGCAGTGAAGGCACATCTGAAACTCATGAAACCAAGAAGCAGGTACAGAAACAGAGCAGGGGAGGACTGGGGTTTCATAGCTCTGCCCTGAAGCTGCTGACAGAATTCGGACATCAGGACAACAGTTTCCCCCCTGCCCACACCAGGAAAGTAGGGTGAATTTCTATGGCATAGAAGACAGAAATGACTACTTGGGCTGGAGTTCTACTGAGATGAGAAGTTATCCTTGTTCTAGGCAGCACAGAAAAACCAGCAATCGATTAAAGTGTGCATTTATATGAGTGCTAAGTCAAAAACAACCTCAGTGTCATTAGGAGGCATTGACTACTCATTTTTTCAGAAACACTGGCAATTAAGGATCTCCTGTCCAGACCCAAACAATAACAAACAAACCTGTATTAAAATTTTATAGTATAGGTTTATTTGCTAGTTCTCATTTCCACAGTCAGATGCTGTCATGTGTACACATTATTCCCCTAGACAATAGAAGAAACAGATCTCAACCCTCTTGATTTCAAATCTGAGGAAAAATCCCACTGAAATAAAGAGTGGCTAAATTACACAGACTATATATTTGCATGAACCGAATGATATTAATAGCCAAAATATATTTTCTTTAAAATATTTGATAATTACATCAAACTTTTTTTTTAATCTCACTTCATCTATATGGGTCAGTGTTTTTTTTTCAAGATTTCCATCTTAATAATTAGCTATTACTGCATATTACGTAGATTTATTTTTTCTACTACAGCAGAATTACAGTAATTAACTTTGTACCAATTACCAGGGTGCATATTAATATTCATACACTTTTACAGAAAGAATGATCTTGAAATCTCACAGCAGGGGTGGTTAAAATGATTCATTAATGTTCTGCACAGGTTTCTTTTCTAATTCATTAAGAAAATATTAGCATAATCATGTGAAATTAATTTCCTTAAAAAGGTTGATATAAGTAAGGGATTAAGGGGACTGGTTCTAATATAAAAACATGGTTTGCACCATGCTCTTGGTCTCCAGAGGCCAACTATCATATTTGAGGCATTACTTGCCACTGCACTTTGATAATGAAGAAGAAATCAGAGATAGATGGAGGTAGTTGATCTGAGGATTTCATTTTCACATAAATGGAGTCTCATGCACCCTCTTCTCATAGAGACAGAGAAAAAACACATTACTCAATGTGAACAAGGGGCTGAAAGGAAATAAAATGAAGTGATAGGCTACAAATGAGAAGACCATCAAGAGAATGGAATGCATGATAACAAAGGGTGAAGAGAAAGTTCAGCAAAGACAAGGAAAAGCAATCCAAATAGAAAAGACTTGAGTGAAAGTAAATGTCCATTCAAAAAAAAAAATGCTTTTAGGAAAAAGAAAAAGCAAACTCAATAACAGCTGGCAGTGAGAGCGTAACAAACCTCGTTCGTAGACTGGTGTAGAAAGGAATAGGGAAAAGGACATTAAGATCACTTGTGCTATAACCTAAAGTGATTTTTGATAAATTTAACTCTGCAGTTAAAAAAAAACAAGTGGGTCGTGGAGGCTACACTGAGTGAGAATAACTCCACTGAAACAAACCCAGGAGTGTGTGTGCTGTGAGCCAAGCCCAGGCCTTTTGTCAATACCACATGATATCTGCCATTGCTGTTCCATTTTTCCTCCTGGTGACTACACTTGCCAGTCAGCTTTTAGCTCTGTAACAAAACCCAGTTCAATATCACTTGAATGTGAGCCTCCAGAGACAGAGGCAAATCTGCCTTCTACTAAGAAAGTAAATGCAAAGGTTTTAATCTTCTTTGCAAGGACTGTATCAGAGGTGGTAATCGAGGAGCTCATTATAAAGATATATTTGGGGGCCCATTCTTTATATTTGTCTGTGGCTTTTATTTTCCTTATAAGACACAACAGGCTTCCATGACCCAAATGCTTGAGGTCTCTGTCCATGAACCTGCTACCCAGCAGCCAGCTGTGCCAACCTCCTTACTCCTTTTCACAAAAGCATCCTACTTAATATTCCAATTATGAAAATTGATTAGAAAAATACTTTTTTGTTTGTTTGTTTAAGTCAGAAGGCACCTAGATCTCTGTACCAAAAAAAGTGCACATAGACTTAACTCTTTAGCTTCAACAACCTGAAAATTAGAATTTCCTAGTGTTTTGAGTCAGTGATGTCATAGTTAAGCCTTGGTCCAATTTCCCAGTGCACTTCCATTATTTACGACCTCTGCAATTACTATTCCATGGCACATGGAGTCAAACCTTTCATGAGTAAATTATATGCACATAAGTCCCACTGATTTATGATGGACATCCATTAATTCTTATATGTGCTCATATTATTACATCTATCGATGTGAAAGGGCCATCTCTCACTTTAAGCAGCAAATCCATACTTATAGACAGGGAATGCAGTAGGGTGGGGACCTTCTAATGTGGCAGGGGCAGAGGGAAGGGCACCCCTGGATGAACATGCACTTGAGAGAGACAAGGAATGGCCCATGCAATTTATCTTTGCTCCACGTTAATGAAACTTTAAAAATATCTTAGAAGTATTTTTTTTTTCCTTCTAATTGCCTTAAATCTACATTATTTCACTTAAAAAAAAAAAAAAAACCCAAACAAACAACCAACCAACTCTGTATTCTTAAACCTTAAAATAGACTTTTTAATTTCTTGGAATTCCAACAAAATTGCCCCACTCTCCCCTTTAATTTTCACTTTTAATCATTTTCTGCTTAAAATTCATTAAACCAGCATTTGTACCAATTCGGGCCTCCAGGTACTTCTCAATATTTTTAGCTGTCCTTAGATGTTTTTTTTAATTTTCTCCTCTAATGTTCTAGTTATATCTACTGCTAAGCAAGATCAGTAAACTCAGGTATTTCAGTTTTCTGCTTTCCAAAATTTTCTGTCATTTTAAGTAAAGAAAATGCCCTTCAACATAGAAAAAAATTGTTTTCCCCAATTCATTTTTTCCCAACTTGTCCTAATGACAAAGGTTTCTTAAAAACCTCAAAATATTATTGCTTTTCTAAAGAGTTTTTCATCCAAATAGAAGGTACAGCTCTGAAGGTTTTAGATCTATGTGGATAATGTTCAGTTCAATCACATAACACAAGTCCTCATTCTTCTATTGCATCTCTGTCATCAATTGTTCCTGAATGAGGAAAGGGAATACACTCAAAATACACTCAAGGGCAAGCTTCCATCTTTTTCCCACACAGTCTTTTCTTTTGAAATTTTTTTTCTTGCAACCACTACCTGCTCAGCGGTAGGAAAGTATTTCATACTGACATGAAAAAGTTCTTTGATAAAGGAATGAAAAACCACTTTCTGAAAGCTTTCAAGCTGCTGCTGAAAGATCATCAACAGGAAAAGCAAAGCAGATTAACTTTCCTCACTAATAAAATAATAATAAAAAAAATAGTAAAGAAGTCATGGACATACCTCTCAAAGAGCTTCATGGAAACTTTTTTTTTAAAGAACATTTGCTTCTCCCAATTTTATTAGCATCCTATCCTTTTTTGTCTCTTTGTTATACAGCTCAAGCTTTTAGCTTCATCTAGTAACTCTGTTACCAGGATTTCCACCCCAATTTATGATTCATTTACTGTTACTATAAAGAGATTTATTTCAAATCACTTTTGGACAACTAGACAGTTTAAAGGGGGGGAGAAAAACCCAAACCTAGTTACGCATAACATAGAGAGGAGACATTTTCAAGCATTTTTAAAGAATGAATTTAGACTCCATTGCTGTCCTGAGAAGTGGGTCAGGCAGCCACATACTTAATTTATTGTTCAGCCCTAAGCAAATCTAAACTTTTGTGTTATCTCTCCAAAGCCTCATGGACACTTTAATTATAGCCATTCTATGGATAAAACTGAAGCAAGTCAAAGCAAGGCTGTAGATTCAAGGGCAGGTTACACACAGATAACCACACACTGTAAGATATCAACAACAACAACAAACACTTCAAAATTATTTTTTTTTTAATGAATAGATAAAAAAATCAAGGTTTGCAAAAATGTAGGCAAACAGCTGTGTACAAGGAACCACCTGAGTGTCACACATTAGGGGCTGCCTGGTGCCCCTGGATGCCATAGGTGGTTTATGCTCCACTCAACATTTGAGAGTTACTGCATCCTCACCTTAGTTTTTTTCAGAAGATTTGTTCAGTGATTCTTGATTCTGGGATTTTAATTTTTTGGGGTTTATAAGGGCTGAACAAGGTGAAGTTTTAATTTCTCAAAGAAACAAACAAACAAAAAGCATTTGTCAGTGTTCTCCACCTTCGTTGCTGCATCGAGTTTTGCACAAGTCCTAGCTGCCTAGATGTTCACTGTGCTGCTGTTGCCCTAATATTTTTGGTTTATCTCAGATTTAAAGTTTTAAAATGACTGTGCTGAAGTGCTGGCATGAAAACAAGGGTAGTGAAACAATTCAATTAAATAATCCAGTCAGAGTTTTCTATAGCTCTTCTATCTACTCTGCTCATTTTCCTCATTTATCTGCACCAATGCTTGAAAAATTGGGTTCTCCACCATTCATCAACACTTCTTTGACAACCTTTTAATCAATTCTCAGTTTGATCATCCTATTAAACCTGGCAAACCTGATTTCCATTTTTTATGTCAGCTAGATCTATTCTCTTAAGAGCCTGAACCATCTGTCTTTTCTAACTTGCTATCTAGGGTCAATGCTTCTTGTTCTCTAAGTCTTTTATGAGATTGCAGTGCAGCGTGCCCTCACTCTCTGCAGGTTCTCTCTTTTGCTGCACTATTTTCTCCTTAGTTCTGTTTGCCAAGGGGTTTCTGGTTTTGGCTTTGTTTGGTTTTGTTTTAATAACAGATTTCATGCCATATCTCTTGTCTGAACCAAGCAGGTATCAGCTGCATACAGAGCCTTCTAGAGACAGCTGAAACACACCTTACAAAAAAAGATAATCATGACAATTATTCTTGGAAAAGCTGCACCTCACCTATATAACATTTTATTAACCAGACTTTCATGGGCATCCAAAACCCACTCTATTTCAGAATGAATTCAGTCATTCTTTTCTAACATCAAATATCACATGCATCAACCACCACACTTCATTTGTGAGATGCTCTTCAGCCACTACAAAATGAAATAAACATAAAAGCATGGATATTATGAAGTTAAATTCACCAAGACACAGGACAGTACGGATAGGCTGACAACAATAAATTAAATCCAAAATGTTAAAGTAAAATTCTGTGAATGAATCACATATAGATAGATTTGAGAGAAAACGAGAAATGCAGATTAATTACTGCCTGACTTAAAATCTGTGGGGGAATCTTGCTTTAAAAACTGGAGATGTGAATTAAACTTGCAGAAGTTAATAAAATACAAGTAAATTCAACTTTATAAAACTGAGGATGTGCACAGTAAGTTGAGCACAACTTTCCTAAGAGCAGATCCAGGAGACTGGTGAAGTCTCACAGATATCGCAATGCACATCAAGTGGATTACATCAAACCCATCAAATCCGTAATAGAATCATGATCCAGGAAATTACTTTCTTGATTAAGTATTCCTTGAAATGATGCTAATGACAGAGGTTTCTCAACACACAGAAGTGTAGTAAAGGAACAATTTGATCATATGTCATTGCAGACAGCCCAATTAAAATGTCTGTTTGATGTTCAGTAACAGAGGAAAAGTAAAGTTGTGAAGTTCTATTAAAAATGAATTAAAATATCCTAAAAAGGTAGAACTTTTTAGTTAGATTTAGGGTACCCTGACACTGAATTAGTGTCTGACTTTGGCTGTCCTATTGCTAGAAACCTAGGACTTCACTTAGTCAAAAATAAAACTAAAAAATTAAGGCACTAGAGAAAAAAAATACAAGAACATTACTTCAACTTATTAGTGCAGGTGTAGCAAGGAACAAATCCAGAAGTAGGCACATCTTATGGGCATAATGGCTGCTTCCTTTAATACACCCACCCCCTGCAGACACTGGTTTCTGCCTCTCCTTCCAATACTCATTCCCTCCCAGTTCTAGGCAACAACACATTTTCCCATTTCTGCTGTACATCACTCCTATGAAAAGTTAACTATTATAAAACACATATGTCATTTAGCTTCCAGCCTGGAGACTCTTAGAAATATTCAATATGAGGTCCTGGGAACCTCCACATGCATCCCAAAGCTGCCTGGAAGGCACACAGCTGCTGCCTATTGCAGCATCAGTGGGCACCCACTTCACTCCTCAAAAGTGGCCACTTCATGGGCACTCAGAACTTCTTTTTTTAAATGCAATAAAATACCCTGCAGCTGAATTCCTACCCTCTTTGGAATATCTTGATAGGTTTTCCTCCTAAACTGCTTTGCATCTCGCAGTAAGTACCCAAACTTCAGAGTGGACTCAAAAATTCCTGGCTGCAGATTTTCCCAATTGTAGGACTTCTGCTACCTCCTTCTCACTCATCTCTGTAAATGTTGCTAGAACATCAAATTTGGTGTTTGGTTGGGGTTATCTTTTGTGTAACTCGTGTGGCAATCCAATCTACCAGAGACAAAAGTAAAGGAGAAGCTAACATGATCTCATCCTATAAATGGAACTGATTCTGATTCTAGAAACCTGCAGTTCCTCATCAATGGCTCCGTGAGATGTCTATGCCCAAACTTATAATTCTTTTATTTGCAGCCATCACCTTGAAAAAATAAATGAAAACATGCAGAGGGGCAGGTGGCTATGCAGCTGCAGATGTCACTGTGAAATAGATTTGATCAGGCTAAACTTAGTGATGACCCAGTAGGAAACAAATTAGAGATTATAAAGGGGACTGTGGGCATTTTAAGCAACCTGAACTGCATTTAAATCAGGCAAAACCCTTATGCAAATCTGTGCCACTTTGCAGCTTCAACAGAATAATTCCAAACCCATTTAAAACAGCCTGAGAACATGGCATTACCCCACTGTTCGTTCCCTTGAAGTGCAGGATGGTGTTATGGTTTACAGCAAACCATTACAGGTAACAGGACACAGTTGTACTGCACGTTGTCATTACTGGGGACTCTGGGTTCCTCAGTGCAGTTACTCAGAGTAACGTATATCAGCTCACCAGAGACAACAGGACAGCAGCCATTCCTTTCTGCCGTTTTTCCTCCCTGTTTCCTCACCTCACCATTTGTTATCAAGACACTTTTCAGCTGTTTACTTCTGAGCAGCTCATTCCTACAATATATGACACGGCAAATAATTCAAGTTCCCGTGGCATTATTACATCAGTGTGCAATAGGGGAGCGACACATGGCTCACTGTAGGGTTATTAAATCACAGTGCTATCTCCACAGCTGCCACAGACATGCAAACAAACCTAACTTATTATTCCCCTCCTGTTTTTTTCATTTACCCTCACACCTCCCCTCACTTTCACTACCTCAATACGCTCCGTGTTGTCTTTCCAATGTAAATATACAAATAACTCCACAAGAACACTTGTCATTCCCTATGGGTTGCATTCATCTAAAAGGAAATTAATGGCAAAACCCTCATTAACTTCAGAGGTGCCAAGGCGATTCTGTTTGTCGGGCTAATGGTCTGAGTGAACACAACATCACTAGAATTTCCAGCCTTCTCCAACCTCTCAAAATGAGTCTGCATCCTTGCAATTGCATCTAACCATTAGTCCCTCTCCTCGAGTGGCACTTAGTGTAAATCTGTGCAATTTGTTAAATGCAATTCCAGGCTGCAGCCTCTGGCTGGATAAAAATATGTTTCTCTAGACAAAAAGGAGAGCG
The DNA here is from genome assembly GCA_013397395.1 of Sinosuthora webbiana. Taxonomy (NCBI): domain Eukaryota; kingdom Metazoa; phylum Chordata; class Aves; order Passeriformes; family Sylviidae; genus Sinosuthora; species Sinosuthora webbiana. Next base: position 8,589 of record VXBN01010946.1, read on the forward strand.
ACCATCAACTCATCTCAAACACCACTATGTATTCTTTCAGGATATGTTACAAAAAAATTGAGATGTCTAAGACTGTTCCAATAATCAGGTTTTGGAACCAAAAGCAATACAGTAAACATTAGCCCTCTGACCCAGTAATTAGCCTCCCTGAAAGTCAGGTTTATGAATTTGAGCAGAGCACAGGCAACTGGGTCAGTGGCAAAATTTCTATGTGGTTGTTGACAGCTGTAGGTAGAAACACTTGTTTTTCACCTGACATCTGCTCCTTTGTAAAAACATTTCAGTTTTCATTGGGTTCCTGAGGACAATGAAGTAGTCCCTGAAGCTCAGTTTTACCTTTAAACAGTTAAGAAAAAAACAGAGAACAACAGGGTTGTTAATACACACCTAGGTAATCACACAGCTCAAATTCAGGCAGACCAATATGGGGACAGACTGCAGAGGGAAGTTTGTTGTGGTTTTATGTTTGGGTTTGTTGGCTTTTCCCCTTGTCTCCAGTCCTTTAAAAGGTTTTGCCTCTTACACAAAACAGTGACCTGCAATTTTCAGATATCAGTCTAAAACATATCACAAAATGAAACCTTCTGAAGAAAAGAGACTGAACAAATGAGCTACAAGCGCTGGGTCACAAAAACTTGACCAATTCTGACACACAGAAATTTTTATTCCTCTCTCTTACTAATCCTTTTCACCAGCAGGATCTTTTGGGCTAAAGGGATTAAATTCAGTACTGTTGTAAAGGTCAGAAAGGACCATTTTTTAATCTGTTCAACTTTCTTCTTTGCTTCTTTTGAACAGTGCACCAGAGAGAGCAACTGTGTGGGCTCAAGTTTCCATTTAACATATTTTTGACATTTTGCTCCTCTGGTGAAGGAAAGAAGGGCAGTCAGTTAACTTTCCCAGAGCTCACAAAGGAAGAGATGTCAACAGAGCTTATCCCATTTCTTTAGAGCTGACACAAGACTTCAGAATGCCTGGGAGGAAGCCACATGAAGTATTTTGTCATAAGGTTTTTCTTATTATTTTATATTTCAAATCCTTCAGTGTTCCCTGGGATGGACCTAGGGTTCATAACGCTGTATTTCAATTTATTTGATAAAGCTAACTCTCAGTGCTACTGCAGATTATTTTAAAAGCTCCCTTAAAATATTAAGTAGCATCTTGGGTCACACAAGGAAAAAAAAATTATCACCTAATCACAGCAGTATTGAGTAGCAGAAATTAGGGATGGAACAGAACATCCACTCTATCCCCATGCCAGTGAAGGATTGCTCTCTAGAGAACTCTTTCTGCTGCTTTTTCATGTCTAAATTTAAACTGCCTTAAGTGATGGGTCTTTCACCACTTCTTCCCCTCCTGCATTCTCAATTTAGAGTCATGAAGCTTTATCATGGAATTGAGCCCACATTTTATTTTTCTTAATTTCAACCCATTATTCTCTGTTATACCCCTCTGTTCCTCTCCATAGTAATTTTTTTTACCATCATTAATCTTTACTGAGCAAGTATTTCAAGATAGTTATCATGTCCCCTTCTCTATTTGCATATCCAGTCTAAATATACTTTAATTTTACCTGATAAATCAGATCCTTCTAGTCACTTAATCTTTCTGGTTGCTCTTCTATAACTTGCCCTCAAATTTTGCACATCCCCAGGGTGGCAACAGGCAAAGGCATCAATTTATCTTTCAAGGCTTCACGCAGGCTAAACCAGCAAATCAAACCCTGGTGTCATCCTCCCAATCTCCAAGAAAAATACAAATTTTGGTGGCCTTGCTGCTCTCCAGGTCCTGTGTTTTAGCTGTGGGAGGAGAGGATAGGATGGAAAGCCTGCAAAACTTTCACAGGATGGAAAGCAGCAATGCAGAAAAGATGACCAAAAGAAAAGAATATAATCCTTAACTACTACATTTGGGGTTTTTTTTCATAGACAAGTTACAGGAAGGGCAACAAAAGAATAAAAGTTGGGTTTTAACAGTTATTACCCTAACAAGTAGTACCAGATTTTCCAAGGCATAACAGAAAAATAGCTTAAAAAGAGAGTCAAGGATGGAGGAAGAGCAGATGAGCCATGGAGGCTCTTTGAGGTCCCTTTTAGGTGAGGAAGTAGCTGGTGAGCAGCATAGTGACAATCCCCTCTGAGTCATGGTTTTCTGCACCCTTAGGATTTGATCTCATAAAATAAGGTCTGAAAGAGTTTTTTCCACTTCTTGAAATATGAACTCTCATACTGCTGTGCCCCATCTATAAGAACTTACATTTGTTTTGTAGACAAATACCCTGTTGGCTTTGCATAAGACACAAATTAAAATGCATTCTGTTCCTAAGGGACTGATTATTTTTGCAAGCCCAGCTGTCAATCTGGCCATAGGTAAATATGCTTCTGAGTGAATTCATTATCAGCATTTTTAGCTAGAAAAGTTCACATCTGATGATACCTATACACTTGCTCAAGTATGAGTCTCCTTTCTTCTTTTAAATAATTTTTATTATCATCATCTGGCGTCATGGGTCTTCTGGGTGAAAAAACAGTCTGCTTTAATTGTCTTAGTACACATTCAAATATATTGATTTTAATCTGAAAAAGAAATCTTGGATAAAAATGATCACAGGAGCTGCTTTTGGAAAGAAGCAGGTTGTGCAGTCTGCAAGGCTACTGGGGCAAGAAAAAATAACAACTACAATAGAAAAAAAACATGAGAAATCAACTCCATGTACCAAAGCAGAAAGCTCCAGCCTCAGGACATGTTTGGTTTTGCTTTGGATTGGCAAAATACAGTATTTCCACATGGCTGTGAAGTTTGGAATCTGTCCCCATTGAGATTAATACTATGAAAAGGATTTTGTTTTTAAAAAATTACTAATCCTAAAAGCACTTGTTGGCCAGTTTCACCAGTCAGCTTGGAAATCCCCACCTGTGTCTCATCACACCTCAGCCCTCAACAATATGGGTAGCACACAGTCTTCCATCCTCCTTTTTCAAAATAAAAATTACTACTTTCTTTTTCTCTTTTGGTAGAATCGATCGTCTCAGTATTTGTTGTCATACTAAATCCTTGTTCCTAAGGACACACATGAGAGACTCCCAATTTTCCCAACTTCTGCTTCTCTCTCCCAGCCTCACCACACATGCCATGGCAAATCAGTGAAATTAGTTCATTTCCATTTCAATCCTGCCCCCACTTCATGGAAAGGAAACAGAGTGGGGACTTCTTTTCTACTACATATATATTTCCATTAAAGATTATTCATATTTCATATATGCAAACAAAGGCTTCTTGTCTGACAAGATTATGTAGTAAAACTAGAGAGAATTTCAATATTGTCAGGTTTTATTTTTTATTTTTTAACCACAAACCCAGCACAGATGGCTCCCTCTATAAATATTGTTCAAATTAGTCTGTAAATTCAAAAACTACAAGCACTACCTCAGGGTGTTCAACAGCCTTCTCCCTTATCTGTCCTGATAAAAACATTTTGTAAAAGTTCAGAAACATGTTTCAGCTATTTAATGCATCTCGTCCCTAAACAATAATGATTGATTTTGTTTGGTCTGGAAAACACAAATTATCCCATAATCATTTTATCTTGCCAGCCATGCCTCCCTTGACTTGCTTGCATTTTAAGAAGAAAATACAGTGATTGTAATGAAAAATGGAAAAGGCTGGAGGCACACAAAAGATTTCTCTGCTTCTGGAAACACATCTACTATAATTGTCTACACAGACTAGACCTAGTTTTTCTGTGAAAACAAAATGAATTTAAAAATAATAAGGCACATTCCCTTTAAACTTGCCTTGCAACTATCCGGGGCTTCATTTCCACAATTTTGTGCTTTATAACAAAATAATATACACACAACAGCAATGTTTCTTTCCTCTTATCTTTTCAAATACTTTTGCACTTTGAAAAGACAAAAACAGAACAAAATTCAAACCTTCAGATGTGGAAAAGAAGCTTTGATTGAGACAGCACAGTCAAGAGAAACAGGGATTGGGCTGGAGCAAGGTACACTGATGGCTAGAGACTAGAAGAAAAAAAAAAAAAAAAAAAAAAAAAAAAAAAATTCAACATTTTTTTTCTCTTTAGCAAGTATGGCAAACAGAAGCAAGAAAATGCTGGATTTTACCTGTGTCAGTTAATGGGCCTACATGTCAGCACTTGAAACTTAGTTTTGTGTGCAGAATAACTGACAGAGGATACTGAGATCTCTGTGGAAGGAAGGCAGCCTGTCCTGAAACCATGGACATGGTGTTCTCAAAGCCCTGAGCTGAAAACGTTGACATGGAAACAAAGTAGATTACTCCCTTTTTTTCCTTCCAACATTATTCTCCAAGTTTCACACAGCCTCACAGATAAACTCTTTCTTGAGAAATATTTTTGTGCAATAACTTCCAAAAAATTCCAGCTGAACATGAGGAAGAACCTCTTTACTCTGCCCTGGAACAGGCTGCCCTGTACTGAAACCCAGAACACCAAAACCCACCAAATCTGGAGAAAACCACCAGCACACACTTAGGTCAGAACATCCAGGACAAAGTGGTGCCTGCAGCGTGCACAAGGTACAGGAATACACTTGTGGAGCAAAGTAAAGGATATTTGAGCAAACAGCCAAGGAGCTGCAAGTTGTTGCCACAACAATCTGCTGAACATGAAGGTCAATGTGACATGCAAAGAGCTTTCTGCCTTTAACAACATCTTTATTACATTAATAGCAGCCTAAAAAAGGTTTTACAGTAATATTGCTTCTGATCTACACCTTCACGCCCAATAGAATGATCCTGTATTAAGGAAAGGGGAATCTCCAACAGTTAACACTAAGTCTATAATCTTATTAGATTTTGATACCTTTGTAGTTCTCCAATTTCCTGTCAGCAAGATAACTCACACAGCACTTCTCTGAAACAACAGGAGGGATATGCCTGCACTTACTGCTGGTAATATATCATATTTAAGAAGTTCAATCAAAAGCTGAAGTAGCCATTTACAAGGAATTATTGGATCTTAGCTCTCAAAGACTCCCATAAGCTGGAGGGAAGAACAACTTTAAGAGCAATAAATCTATCCTTAATGTCAATACAAAACTCACTGCTGTGGTCAACAGCATTTCAGAGGAGTTTTAGGATGTTCAGAAACAAAACACTCCCTGGAAGTTCCACCAAATGTGGCTGCTGTGTCAAGTCAGCAGTTTTGAAATGCTCTATTTGGTAAAATAGCAAACAGCTATCACCTATTAAATCCCTCTATTGATCCAGCTGTGGCTTCAGCCAGCACATTTCAGCCAGAGTCCCCTGCACTGTCCTTGTCCCCCCCAGCCAAGCACTCAACTCCAGGATAGTCTCAGTGGAAACACGCAGTCCTCACACACCCCCTTTAGCTGTTAGAAATTTCAGCTTATTAGAATATGCTGCCAGATACTAAGGAAAAACAAATAACTGTTGAGGAAGGATAATCACATAGCTGCACACTCCTCAGTGCAGTCACCTGCAAAAAAAAATAGGTAAAAAACCACCAAAACCAAACCAAGAAATAATCTTTTTTTTTTAATTAAGGTTGTTTGGCTTTTCACTCCACGTGTTACATAGACCCATCTTACTATCCAACGTTTCTAATAGCAGAACCACAGTACAGGTGTGATTAAAGATCAAGAAGCAAGTAGTTTCACTGTAATAAATATTCTTAAGTATTGGGGATTCTCAGCTACAGATCTCCTTTAGGTATGCACAAAGGCCTTTGAGGTGGTAACCAGGTTTCAATAAGGAACAGAAATAGCTCCAGTGATGCTGCTTTAGTCAGTCCTCTGTTGCACTTTGGGACATGAAAGAATGAAGCAGGCAGCAAGAAGGTCAGTAGGAAAGTTCTATTTTTTATTTTTTGATTCTATCTACATATACAGTTTTTTTAGAAGGCAAAATATTGGCTACATAGGTTGCTACTTTTTTGACCTCATTGGTGAAGATAACTATCAATAACTTTTCTCCTCCCAGAGGAGAAATATGTAAACAAAAAGATAAATTTTAAAAATATACATAGTTTTCTTGAAGCTGCGTGAGAACAAAATGCAAACACTGAAAAGCAAGCAAAGTTAGAGCAACAGTCCTCTGCCTCTAGACTCAAGCCACATGTCAGAACTCAAACTGGAGATCATTGTGTGGGAGGAACCTAAGTGCACTCAGACTCTCCATAGGACTAACTCTCCTTAGTTTGCTTTTAAGGTTGGAATAATTAATCTTTCAGTGCAATTAATCTTTCACTACAATGGAAACTCTAGAAGAAGTGCATCCAAAAAAACCCCATTTAGTTTTGTTTTGCCTTAAAGCCAAGGATCCTACTGCTCCTTCAAATCAATGATTTGTGTTAGTCTACTGAAATGGAGCCAGTTGATCCAAAACTCATCTGTATTTTCATATAATATGTGCTAAGTGGTTTCCCCCTGACAGGGTGGGAGGATGAGACAAGAACATCTCTTTCGTTTCACCCACAGCCTGTAAGTGGCCCAAATTAAAGAAACAAAGAAAGAAAGTATTTTCGTAAGTTTCATAAGGTTTTCATTCCTGCCAATAAAAATAATATACCTCTCCTGGTTTGAAAACAGTGTCCCCTTGACCCAGCCTAGGACATGCCTTTCAGATGTTCACCCAGAATCAAATCAAACCCTGCCAGTAGAGCTCGAAGCATCGGAGCTGTGTCTCACAAACCCAGTGACCTTCTGCCCCCCAAGCTCCTGTGCAAATCTACAGTCAGCACTCTGAATTCGACTGGACCAGCCCATGGAAGATGCCAAATCTCTTATCAAGTGCAATGAAATTCCAGCACCTGATCTAAAGCAAAATCAACAAATTGAATTCCAAGACTTGCCATACTCTCTGGAGGTAGTTTATTTATTTGCCCAAGAGCTCACCACTATTAATTTTAAACCTCCGAAGCTCTTCCCTCTCACTGCCTGGAGGACTGAGGTCAATCTGAAATTAACTTTTTTTCTTTAATTACCTTGGGGGGTCACAGCCCTTTCTCACAAAGGAAAGGCTGCAAAATGGCAAGGCTGACTGGAAACCATCTTGATTTTGTGTCAGTGTGAATTTTGCCTCTGCAGGGGACTTGCCCACCATTTAAACCAATAAATGTCATCTGAGAGCCTGGCTTTAAATTGACAGCAGTCAGCTAAACTCTGGCAGGGGCAAACAGACAGCAAGAGCTGCTGCTTAATAAGAAGCTGTTAGCAGCTGGACAGCAGAGTCCTTTTAGATTTTCTGAATGGATGATTATTAGAGCTGCAATTTCTCCCTGTAAGTAGCCAGAGCCCTTCCCCTTGCCCTGCACTTCTGTTATGATGTCCCACAAGCTGCTCTGTTGAGGAACACCACAGAGATTATCTGTGGGTATTGAGCACTTCAATTAAGTTTATTAGGACCAAAATGGAAACAGACTGAAGCCCATTGCAATCAAGCAGCAGCCACCTCCATTCCCTGAGCTTCTCAATCACTCCCAAGCAGCTCAAAGTCCAGCAAGGTAGACCCTCCAGGCCCAACAACTGAATTATCCACAATTTGCCCTGGAAGGCTCTAAATACTATCCTTCTCAGCAATACCCTTCCTAAAGATGACAAGGGGCATTTATATTTAGCCCTGCATGCTGCAAAAGTTCTAAGTGCCCAGCAGAGGCATTGATAGGAATCCAAGGGAATACCCTGCACTCTGGAATGGGCACTGCATTTGCACAGTGCTCAGAAAAACCCTGTGATTTCACGTACCCACTATCTTATATTTGTCCTTTGACCATAAATTGCGCATCTATGATGTTTCAAGGATGTTCCTCAGGGCCCTGTTGTCACAGATGCAGAGGAGAATGAAAATAACCCGCAATTTCATAGCTACACAGTTGTAAACATCTGCAGGAAAATAAAATAATTGTGAGGATATCAAGAACAATATTGTACTTCTAGGAGAGACAGGCAGATACACCCTTAAAACCAAATTATTTGCTAGTCCACTGCTGCAGTCTGCTATATATGACCTACTGCCTGTCTTGGGACCTAAGCTGAATAAACATTCCCCACTTTCAAGCCAAAGAGCAGAAAACCAGGGGGAAGGAACTGACAGAGCTGAAGGCTGTGTCCCCAGCTGGGGGAGTTGCTGCTCTCTCTTTTCCACCAGTGAAACATTGTCCTGTCACCTGGTGACAGGTAACCTGCTTTTATGCACAAAGGAGGGGGGCAAAATAAACCAACTAACCACTGGCCCACAAGTATGGGACATAATGTATATTTAATTCATCAAGCAAAACACCACGTTAAAAACAGGCAAGAAACTTTCTAGTGAGCAGTGTTTATTTATTTTTAATTCTGAAATAATTTAGGGCTTTCATTCTTATTTTCTAGCAAACCATCACGTCTTGTTTAGATATCAACTCAAGGACAGAGAAAACAACCATATTTTACCCACAATTATGCATCAAATGCAACCACTGTAGTTCCTTTTTAGTTTATGAAAGGGGTCCAGCTTGCAAGAGGAAGAAAATTAAAAAATGCAACATTTGAAAAGATACAGTCTCAAAACTAAAGAGGATAAGAGAAGCAGCCTGCTGCAATTCACAACAGTTTTCACCACCCTCTGCTCCGAAGGGTTTTGCAGAAAAGAAAAAGAAAGTGGCAGAAGTAACCGGCAGAAGCCATTTCAGAATATTGGTGATAATACAGGGGAACACACACTGCCAAATCACATATTTTGCAGTGTTATTCTAATAAACTGACAATAAAATGCAGTGAAATGTAGTGCTGGGATTGAATCCCATCTGCAAATGTAAATGCATTTTAGACACATCAGCTGTTCACAGAGCTCATATCACCACTCTGGTTTCCTCCAAAAGTGGGGTAGGAAGCCCTACCATGGAAGAAAAGGTCATCAAGGGCTAATAAACACAAAGATAGAATATAATCTCCAGCTCTGAAAGTCCTTAAACTGCAGATTGCCAGATGCTGGGAGAGCACAATCAGAGGTGCAGGTTTGATTTATCCCCAAACTCTTTCCCTAAAGCATCTGCTGCTGAGGGCAACCAGGGGAACAAGGCAGGGCTTCCCTCTCCCACTTTTCACTGGTGTCACTTTCCAGACTGGTTAAAGGTTCAGGTTCTAAGTGGTACTCCCCAGACCCCCAGAACATCAGTAGGGTGAGGAAAAGGATACTTTTACAAATGAAGCAAAGGGGGAAAACTCTTGTGGTCATAAAAAGGTATGGCATTGACAAAAAATGCCAGGCAGGAAAATGAAACACAGGACTTTTAGTAAAATCCACCGGAGGGGATCTCAGCAAATTGTAATCCCCTCAAAATAAGGGATATTGACATGAAAATACCTTCTGGGAGATACCAAAGGCATCTCTGATACAGTGAATAGCCACATTAATATCACTTTTGGTTCCTCAGGAGGCTAACAAAAAACAAACTTGTTTGATAGGATCATTAAAGTAGAAAAAATTCTAACGAAGCTCTTATTGAGAGTGCAAATGGGAACATATTTATAGTGATCTTGCACAGTTGCTGTGGTCTTGCAGGAGCACACACAGTTTTCAGAGGGATTTATGACATTTCAGCCCATCTTTCTTAGTATAAAGAGTAATTTAGCCTGTACAGAGCACATAGCTGGGAGAAACAACATGTACACAAAAGTTTGACATAGCAAGGGCGACAGACAGGATTACCCAACTCTCAGCTTCTACATTCCCATCAAGTGCCCTCAGCAGAGCTCAAGAAAAATCCTTCAGCCTCTCACCAGTCACTGAAAAAAGTCTTAAGAAGGATAAGGAAAAACTGTGCAATTCCCATCCCCAAGCATCTCTTCACAAGTGTGGAGATCACAGTGCTTCAGGGCTGAAAGTGACCGAGAGCTTCTCCAGACCTGCCATGTCCATAAGGAAGAGAAACCTAAAGACTCCCATTAAATTGTCTCTTATTCCTCACTCAAATGCACATTTTCTACTTTAAGCTGCAGGTGCTGCTGGAGACACATGTGCACTAGGGATGAAACAGGTTTTTCCTCTTCAGTGATGTACAAACCTGGATTCAATCATAATGACATCTCCCATGGGTACCAGGAAAAAAAAATCTCCTGAACAAGGTATTCTGCTTAGTAATACTCCATAAAACTGCACACACAGTACACCTGATTTATTAGGATTTCCATTACTCAGGCCAGTAAGTATCTTTAATTAACTCCTGCCTTGAGTAATTGCTCACAAGAATCTCTGCTGCTGTGAGAAAAGTAGAATCCACCCTAAAGAAATAATACCACTGTTAACTTTAGGTAAATAAAATTAGAAGTGTTAAAAAAAAAAATCAAAACAAGCAACAGAACAGGATCAGATACTTAACATAAATTCTCCTTTTTTTTCCCCTCACAATAAAATAAAAATACTACTACATCCAATGTGAAAGCACATTATTTCTTTCAGAAAATGCAGCAAAAATAGATCATCATTCACAGGAAAGAAAGCCCCACTAGGTAAATCCCAAGGTATTTCTAGGACCGGCACAGTGTTAATGGACTTGCTCCCTCACAAAATAGCTCACACTGGAGATTAGGTTTTCTGCAGTCAGGGGCTGCAAGTTCAGATCAAACCTGCTGCTTGCAAGGTGTAGGAAACATTCTGTGTTTGAAAAAGTCCTTTCTGACTGTGGAATACCAAAGCAGCTCAGTATGGATCTGTACTCTTCCAGACCCAGCATGGTTTGAGTTATAGCCCTAGACAGCTATCCTAACTCAAGGACTCTTAATTACTGCTTACATTTCATGACTTCATTAATTCCCTGGAGAGGGTAGGAACAGATAAAAAACCCCCACTTGAGTCATACAGCACTGTGAAGCTGGATAGTGCCACAAATATGGAATTAAAATAGCCCCACAAATATGGATTTTTTAAGGCAACAGAAAAAAAAAAAAAAAACCTGTCCAATATAACTAATGTAGTATGAATCACAACTACTAAATGGGAGAGGAGGGAGAAACTACAGCAGAAAGAAAGCAGCTGATCATGGTGCCTGTGCCCAGCCCATCCTCAGAAAGTCAGCAGCAGAAGGCCAATACTGTTTTGGAAGACAGATAAAAGAACATCATATCACTGAGTGCTCAGAGGAGAAAAAAAAAATCTTTTCTCTAAATGCAGTCAGTTGATGCTGAACCTTTATTGATCGGAGCAGCTGCGAAACGCTTCAAGTGCAGGTGTAATACTGAGACATCCTGGGGACTCACTTCTAAAGAAATCCTCTCAAAACTGTGGCAAAATACAGGCTCATCTCACAGAGGCACTGCAGGCAGGTCCTGGAGCAGAAGGTGACACACAGCAGTGACAACCCAGCACAGCAGATCACGATCACTTGGGTCTCTGCATCTATGGGGGCACAGAATCCCAGGAACGGGAGAATAAGACTGGCAAAGCTGTACCAAAGTTCACAGCAACCCACTCAGCTACAGAAAAGGGTTCTCTTTAACACAGATCTTCTCTACAAGAATAAAAGGATTTCCAGAAGGCCTGTTGGCACAGCTCTGCTCTCCAGGTGAGGCACAGCACATGCCCTATATGTTACTTCATGCTGCCCAGGCCACACCTACTTTCCCTCTTATCCATCTACTTGAATTTCCTCCACATGCAAAGAGCAGAACAGTCCATACCCCAGGCCTTAACTTAAAGCTGGGACATTTCCAAGGCACAGAGTGGGAAATAGGAATTGAGAGACATTTCTGGGTCACACACCCTTCAGCCTGTATTTGTTACAGGTCACCTATTGATGCACATACGTGCAAAAATCCAACCCAACACCATCCAAACTCAAGTCCACCTCCTTGAGCAAGCACGGCTGATAACAGGGTACTCAGATTCAAAAATGGCAGGTTTCCATCCCAGGAGACACTCAAGGCTTGTGGAAACACTAGAGCAAAGCAGACAATGTGACTGAATCAACCAAAGAAATCCCACTGAATACAAACAGGCAGAGTGTTATAGCCAAGTGAAAAATTCTAGGCCAGAAACTCCTTTGACAAGAGCAACTTTTCAATAAGTCTTTCTATTATTCAGTCAAATTTCTCAATAGGAACAATCTTACATGTTTTTGGAGCAAGTGTAAGCACTCCTGAGACAAAATAAACCAAGAGAATAATTGTATGGGTCACTGTCCATGACAAATCTCCATTTCATACATTCTACCTAAATGTTGTTGTTTACAGCTCGGAGGATTTCATGCATCTTGAAAGCTCAAAAAGGTTTTTACTGAATAATCATCTCAAAAAGCTCAGCTTGATCACTATAACCAAAACCTTGAAAATTCAATTACTGCTTAGTAAAGGCAATTGGCTCAACAAAACAGGATGAAGTTTGTACCTTTGTTGTGTTTTCTTTAAAATCAAAATTTTGTTTGACTTAAATAGAAAAGCTGGAAAGGAGAAACAATTCATGAACTGATTCAGATTCCAGTAGTTCCTCACCTCCAGATGGCTGAATGATCTTCTCTGGAGTCACAGCAACTCAGACTGACACACTTAACTGATTTCCTCTATTCTCCGATATTTCAAAGGTAACAACAAAACTTCCTCAAACAGAGCCAGCAGCTAAAGAGAGAACTACTGTACCACAGGTAATGGGCCACTGGGGATTCAAACAGGCAACTGGGGAAAAAGAAAGCAGGTGGGGAAAAAAAAGTGGTGGTTTTTTTTTTTAAACCGTAAATGCAAGAGAAATACAAATAAATAGATGGAGAGAGTGCAAGGAAAGCTATGGAGATTCTTCATAAGAGTACTTCGAGCCAAAAAGAAGGTATTAGGTATTAATCCAATTTTAGTTTTTCCCTTATGTGGTTCAGTTCCCTGAAAGTTGCTACTTTTGGGGGTTTTTTTTGGTTGGTTGTTTTTTTGGTTTTTTTTTTGTGCTTTTGTGCAAAAAGGCACTTAATAATATAGTTTTATCTCCAATGAACTTTGGGGCTTAGCAGCAAGGCTCCACTGACATTTGAATCTTATTGTCGCTTCATTGGAACTACCAATAGTGACCCAAACCCAATTTCTAATTTTCAAAAAACTCACCATATTTTCTTTAAAAAAATTAAAGTACTTTGGCCATTTCTGTTTAAAATAAGAGACCATATCTAAGCAGATTTGTATTTGTACACCTATTTCACAGCAATTGTTAATTTGTAGCTGAGGAGTTTAACAGACAAAGGGGCACAAAATAGTTCAAGGGCGGCCCCATGATGTGTGGGGCAACACAGAGAGGACAAACACTGGTGACACAATTAAGTACAGTGACGGTGTAAGGATCAGGCTGAAACAGATATGGAAAAGGTCTGATGCCATGAAACATAAATGTCTTCAGGGAATAAGAAATTACAGACAGAAATAACGTCAGAAAACACTTATGAAGAACATTTGTCTGCATTCACCATAGAATGAGGACAGGCACACACCACCAAAAGAACAAGAATTAAGTTGGAGATAGTTGTAGATTTGCTGATGCACTATCTAAAAATATGAAACCCATATGTTATCCCCCTGCTGCATTTACCTTTCCATTTGAATGGGAAAGTAGAGCCTCTTGGTTTCCAGCAGTTTGTCTTACATGTAATTTTTATTTTTCATTGATTTCCTGTTGTAACCATACTTTGTGTGAAATAGCATACAATGGAAAATAATACCTATGCCCATTTTACTGTCCCAAATTGGATTTCTGTGCCATTTCTTCTGATAGACCAGTTTTATTTCCTCCCATCATTATTTTGCCTTATGTGCTCTCAGCCTTCATTTCATTTCAAGTAGAAATTCACCCTTATGCAGGCAAGCCAGCATATGAAATACCCAACATTAAAAACTTGCTGAAGCTTTCTTTGGAGCACACAATTCACAGCACACAGATGAATTTCACCCTCAATAAACACTGAGGATTTCTGGCCAAATGAGGGAGAATACAGGATGCCAGCATTCAACAGATTTTCCTCTAAACAGAGTCAATGCTTCATTTCTGAAGTGATTTGTGGCCAGCTCCCATTTCTGACTTTCAATATCCCCTTAGCATTTTCTCAAATGACAAAATAGCTGAGGTTATCATATTGTCTGTCAGCCAGCTCCTGCCACAGAGTCAAAGGCGTGGCCGTGTAAATTTGACTCTTGATGACTATTGGACCCTTCTTTCAGGAAAAAAAATAGATAGCTCTACACCTCTAAACTTTTATGTCATATAAATCAGGATGGAATCACATACTCAATTGTTTATTGTCACAAAAACAAAATGCCTACTTTTCACCCTGTGCCACCTTTCCACACTTAACCCGGCCCAATAAAACTGTCTCTAAATTTAAATTCTTTAAAGGAATTTAAATCTTTAAAGTTTTTCTTCTTTGTAATTTTCAGTAAGATTTCTGTGTATAGGGGAATATCTAAAATATCTACCTCCCTAAGAAAGAATGTGATCAGGAGAGGAACATGAAGAATACATGTGTTCCTTCAGCCTAAAACAATTGGAGCAGAGGGGTAAACAAGGGCATCCCAGAACATCTTCTATATAGTCACAGGTGAAAAGAAAGGACTCCCAATTTGAAAAATGGAATTTCTGTTATTTTTTTGTGTCCTCAGGAATGAGGACAGCCACATAGATTGTCTTGAGGGAAAAAAAAATGGTGTTGACTTTAATGTCACCAGAGCTGAGTGCTCTTAACCCCTGGTATTTTTTACCTCCTTGCTCAGAACTCCTGCATCTGTGGCTGTGTCACCTAAAGCCAGGAAGCTGCAAAGCTTCAGGCCAAGAGTTCTCAGCCCTGTGGAATACTGGAGGATCTCCATTGCTCTGCACCATGTCCCGAAGGCAGGTCTCTTGGAAAACACACATGCCCCACTTCCCCTAGGATCTCCCAAGAGCTCCTTCAAAACACCCAGGCTTGCCTTGCTTGAGGATCCACCTCACATTAAAAGGTATTTTTCACGTGGAATGCTCAGCAGCGTTTCCCAGCCTTGCCAAGCTGTTTCCTGTCTCTCCTCAACAAGAGGCAACACCTCTCAGTGTGATATATGAACTGCTAGCCCAGTCTACCACGACGAGCTTGTACTAAACTTCAGGCTCATTAAATAACTCCTGCCTCCAAAGTCAGCCACATTCAGCTGCAAATACATCTTTCTCAAGGCTTTTTGCTTTCGTTTACAGGTTGCTTCTTTTCCTTTTTCCACTTTCCCACTGTTTTAGTCTGACTTGTACTTTGACATCTTTTGTTATTCCTTTAGACCAGCAGGGGCATCTACAGACTGGCAGAAACTGAATTTTATTAGATTCAACAGGGAAATGGTGCCATGGGATTCATCACGGGTTTGCATCAGTGACTAATTGACAGCAGACTAAAGGCATTACATGGTTCTGATTTCATGATTCCCACCACAGCTTTGCAACTATTTTTTTTCTTTTTCTCTTGAAAAGCAGAAATAGTCATCAAAAGCAGCACCAAGTAGTCAAAAAGAAAAATAAAGAACTATGCATTTATATAAACAAACCTGTTGCAAACATCTTTGGTAAAGCACAGCGCTCCCATGAAATGAAATAATTTAATAGCTAAAATAGAAATTAGAAATGAAGAGGTTATTTAGTATTTGCAAATTAATTAGACAATTATTACATAGTTTAGATTTTAAAGGGTGTGAATGTACCCAGACCAAAATTATCAGTCACGTTCAAGCACTAATTTTATTGTCAGGAAAGACACTGAGATTTAATCTCAGACATTTGAGTCCCATTTAGTATTAAGGAGGAGATTAGACACAGTCACAGGAGTTTATTTTTTAACAATGGCCCATTTACTTATCTCTGATCTGTCTGGTTGGGAAATAACACAATTTTCCATGAGTAAGTGCATTAGTTCCTCCTGAAATTCTCCCTGTTTCACGTTCCACACACAGGAAGAACCACCTAATGTGCAGTGACAGCTGCCAGAATGCTCTTTCCTCCCCAAAAGACAGGCCCTTTCTGTTTCAATCTGCTAACCTCACAGTCACAGCACTCCTAATTGTCCACAAATTCTGGGTTGTCTCTTACATCCCCAGATGGAGCAGTCCCTTGGAACCTCAGTCCTCCCTGGTGCCCCTCAGCCATCCACTGCTCCCAGGGGATGGGCCAGCTCTGTCCCTTTGGCTTCTGCTGGGGACACTGAGCAACATGAGTGCTCTAAACCCTCTAACTACTGTCCAGCCAATGCTAAAAAACTATTTTCTGGGTGTTTTGGAGGCAGCTCCTGGGATGAGAGGGAAAAGCAAGGTTTCTCAGTGGTGTTTTTTAACCCTTCCCTCAAAACAAAACACTCCCCGCCCCTTTCCTCACAGCAACAAAAATACTAACATGCCCATTTCCTGCAGAGTTCAAGGCACTCAAATTTTAAAGCAATTTAAGCCCAGAGAGGGCAGAAAGAATAGATTAGAACCCATAGTGAATACAAGTACGTCATGCTATAATGTAAGGTTTTATTTTGAGCCAAATAAACTGATAATTTGCCCGCTTTCTATTCTTGTCACTAAATTACTTATAGTGACTGGTGTCTCAGAGTCCTTTCCTTTTCAAAAACACTTCAGATCATTAGAAGTGCTTGTTGTTCCAAGAATGTATTACAATCACAAATGATTCAAAATTACCAAAATACTAAAATCCCATGCCAATGAACTTCACTTTTTTTTCCTGGTTTTCCTGTTTGTTAGCAATGCAAATGATTTGCAATTATTTTATTTCACATTAGTACTACAAGTCCAGGAAAGTTGTGGATAAAAATTTTCATAGAAAAATGTAGGAAATGCACAATACTCCTTCCTTTACTGTCCACAAAAACAATGTGTTATATAGAGGAAGGACACCTTGTCCACAAGAGTGCACAGAATCGCCACTTAGCAAGATGAACAAAGAGGTTTTACAGATCCCAGGCCAATACAACCAGCATTAAGCTTCCAGAAGAACCTTGACTTTCACTGCTGATACTTTCCCAAAAGGTCTGGAGGATATTTCCTCAGCGTGCAGCTGTGCTGTCCTGGGTTTGTTCTTACTCACACAAACCTAGGGCCACAAACACCTCAGCACACCCAAAACCTTTTGACACTGTTTTTCTCTTAAATTGGTTCCCTAAATCACACCACTAAGGCTGTAATTGATAGGGGTAAAGCAGGCACTTCCTCACACATAACTGAGAAGTTGGTGGCACCTTCATGGAGGGACTTGGTCACAGAGACAGACAACACAGTGTTACATCACAACAAATCCTATCCTTTCAGGGATGACATTTAAAATGAGGAGCGTTTGCTGTACAGAGAGTAAAAGCAATGACTGCAACCACACATTGCACTGGTACTGTGTCATTGACTGTCAAGGGCAGAAAGCAGAGAAAAATGCACATGCAAGAACTGTGTATAATATTTAAAAGGCCAGGTGTCTTTAATCCAAAGCAACAAGTAGATTGTGAAGCACTGGGGAAACTTCAGTGTGACATCTCCTTATGGGAATGAAAGTGGAGCATGAGAACCATGCTGATTATTCTTATCTCGTCTTAAGAAATAAAAAATGCATAGGACTGCAAAAAATTATGTAGGACTCTCTTTTTTCTCTAACAAGTTTTCTTTCTCTGCATCCATCATGAAGATGAATCTCACACTGGGGAAGACAGCACGGAAATATGTGCTTTGAAGTTTTATTGTTTCTCACTACCACGAAACATCAGCACCATTTATGAGCCTATCCTGGGCTGAAGGGATGCAAGCGACTGTGAACAGCTTAACGTATTTTATCCAGACAAGAATTAGAAAAGCCCACAATTACAGAAATTCCTTCAAGGAGTGAAAGGCTCCACATGAAATTGGAATTTTAGGCTGTTCTCAATGTTGCAGAAATGAACAAGTGCTGCGTCCAGGGATAATTTCAACAGTTTCACTGCCATGATGAATAAAACCAGTCCTGTTCTTCACAGCAGCTTCAACCTGTCCCAGAGGGAATAAACCCAAAAACAGCAACAACCAGTGAGCACAGGAACACATGAGGAGATGAAATGGTCACCTGTTTGTCCCTTAGGTAAAGGGAACACATCCTTTTAAAGCAAGCTCTCCCCCTCCACCCAAATGAAGACAACTGATAGAGCCTTCATGCCACCACTAGATACAGTAACACATCCAAGAACTAATTTGCCCAATTATTCAAACCGTAAAATTTACTCTCAAGCTCCATTTTAACAATTATTTAACAAAACAACAATATAATCAGGAACACCTCTTGGCTGGCTACACAATGTTTGATGGTTCTTGAAGGAGAGAAGCCAATAAATTGATTAAACATTAGCTGTGGAAGTTGTCCATTATTTTTCCCCACTATAGAGATGCTTCTAAGCCTTACAAATTTTAGTGGAAATTTGATTTGCCATATTCTTGTCCAGGAAAGCAGGAATGCCAACCAGCAAACTGGACAGATAGAGCAGAAAGCATTAGTAGCATTTAATCTCCGCATTATCTTGATCTGGCAAAGTTAATTTCAAGTGTCAGGTATCTCACGGCATTAATATAAGACAGCAACCTTTTTTTTTTAATACTTCACCTCCCAAACAGTACTGGCATAGAAAGCCAAATGAAAATTAATGTTTATCCTTCTCTGTTGTAACATGCATTTGATATACAGCCCTCAATCAGAATGGCTCTTCTTGTTTGGATCAGACTGAGCAAAGCATTCCTTTTTTGCCTTTTGTTTAATCCAAAATTTAACCTAAATACATCTTTTTGTCAAACCAGCAGTGACTACGTGGGGAGACGCAACTGCTAATGTAGATGATGTGTGTATATTGTAGGTTGATTAGATGAGGCTTTTTGTGTGCTCTCCACTTGAATAGCCTCTCTTCAGAGATCCCTGCTCAGGCTATCTATTAGTCATGGTTAAATGAGCAACAATTTCAAATATACAGAAAACAGACACACTTGAGTCATAGAAATTCGGTGTGTGCCATGCTCAACATTAAGCACAGCAACAGAGGTTATCCAGAGCCAACAAAGTGTGTCTGCAGCTGTGGAAGGAGCAAGGGATGCCCTCCTGCTCCAGACACAGAGCAGCAATCCCACCTTCCTGCCTGAGGTGCTGGGGCATTGCAGAAGTGAGCACCAGATCCTGCAGACCACACTTTGGAGGCAGATTTTGCACCACCATGGTTTAATTGTAAGATTTAGCACACAGCATATATCTGCTGCAGGGATTTCTGGTCACAGAGCTTTATATTTACTCTTTGCTTCAGTGATTTCAGAATATAATCAAACTCCTGGTTGACAAAACTCAAGAATTGAGGTCCCAGAACATCTGTGCAACCTTTCTACTCTGTGTCCCCTTTATCAAGCTGATCTTCCAAGCATGATACTGATGCCCCTCACCACATGAAATACCACAGAGCGTTCCTTGACAGCTACCAAACCCTCACTGTGGTCCTCAGAGTTTTCATGGTTCATAAAACAGAAAGGATGAGCAAGGGGTAATAAATGTGATGTACCAGGATAAGAAAGAAAAAAAAAATCACATGTGGAAATGCAGCATTGAGGATCATAAAAAACTACAGCTCTCCTTTTAAAGCAGGATTTCAATCTCTTTTTCCATACTTTTTACAGTTTTGGAAAAAAAAACAAATAGTGGAGTGATTTATACTCCATGTGAGTAAAAATAGTTCTCCATAGAAGCCTAGTGTGAAAGATATCCCACCTAGACATTCTAGGGGGATATATATTTTCATGTATTCATACATTTCCATGTATTTTTCACATGAAAGAGCACAAAACACAGGAAAGATCAGTGATCACACATAATGGTAATATAGACCATTAATCCTAATAAGTAGTGTAGCATTACCCTACTTGTGTTCCCATCTTGGGGTGCTGGGAAAAGAGATGAAATCTACCAACCCCACCACCAAGGGTAAACAGGAGCTTAAACTTCACAGCACAGACTGAGCTCAAATTGAAGCCTCACTGGGGGCTCATCCTGAGAAGAATCATCAAACTAGAAACAGTACCTGGTGAGCCAGACTGAGGGACCAGACATCTCTCCTCCCTCAAGTGACCTTTATTAGCAGATTTTTAATCAAGACCATGTTATTCCATCTATCCCCCTTCTCTCCAAGCCCTGGGCTTCCAAACACACAAAATTTTCAGCATTTTGACCAAGACCCTTCAGAACAAGATCAGCCTCTGAGACAGGGTGTAGAGACAGAAGCAGCCACAAGCAACCTGAGCCCTCCTTGCCCAGCCATCAGCCTTCACCCCACTCTGAGTCAGCTGTGTCATTCAGCAGGAGCTCTCACACACTTGCAGTTTAAACAGTGGGTGCTTCTCCAATATTGAAGAGAGACATAGACAGAGAACTAGAAGATCATCCTGACAGAGATTCTCTCAATTGGCACTACCTTTTTTGATTTGAAAATACTGGTTGTGATTTCACAGTTAAAGCAAAAACAACCATTGGTTTCTTCTACCATGCTACATATAAAGATTAAAAAAAAATACAGTCATAGAGAACTGTAACATCAAGTGAAATGACTAAGAGAAAGCAGCTGATGTTCTCCTGATCCTGCTTCCCAGAGATAAATCACAAACCCAACCAAAATGGCTTTGTCATTTGTCAGTATAAACCAGAGCCAGCAGGGTGTGCTCAGAGCAACTGGACATAAAACCAGCGCTGGTGTGTGAAGAACCATGTGGTAGATAAAAGCTCAGCCTTGACACTCTGTGACCACTCAGCACAGCCATGGCCTGGGAAGAAGACAAGGGTAGTGGTGTTCTCATACTGTGCAGCACCACAAGCCCCCAAAGCAGAGATTTAAAGAAGAGCAAAAGGTACAGTAATGAAACTGGAGACTGAGAAACTCATGGGGTCCCCGCTTTTCAGAAGCACAGTGTGATGTATGTTTACAGAGGCCTCAAGTGCCTTTTTCCATAACTCTGTTTATCGCTCATCTGTGTGCAGTAAGTCTTGACCAGAATTGGTCTTTGACACAGACTGTAAAATACAAACCTTAAAAGGGCCCAATGGAAAATAAAAGTCAGTATCATGACAAAATGGATGATTTCTGATGTAATCGCCTTCCACTTGCGCCTTCCATGTAAAGGAGACATGGAAAATATGTTTCCCACTATAGAAATTAGGAATTCTGCTTCAGTAAAAACACATCTGGCTGCTGTGACATTGAAGTGAGAGCTTATTAGTATTATTGCTGCAGTTATTAGAGCTGCTCCCAAACAGGCAGCCCTCCTTCTTGAAGGAGGCCTTCCTCAGGTGCCTGTTACTTGTCAAAGAGAGGGGCTGTTAGAAGAGATGGCAGTGTCCTCCCAGTAATACACCAAATTATTACCAGGAAAACAAGCTGAATGCAGAAAAGCTGCTGCTGAGCCATGTGGAGATAAAATACTTATTTATCTGTTCCAGATATTTTGACATTGACACAGCTCAGCGACAAAGACACAAAGTTTCTTCTGCAGCTAACAACTTCTGTGACAAAGCCTGAACAGGGGAGGAAATACAAGTAATTTGTTTCCTGGGCTGTCAAGCCCTTTGTCTTAACCCAACAACAAACCCCATTGATCTACTTCAAAACACAAAGGGAGTGGTAACCATCATGACAGTGTGACAAAAACCAGATTTAAAAACAAAAAGAGGAAAAGTCAAAGCAGCTTGTTCACACTCAGAGTTGTGTGCTGTGGCATTATTCCTCCATCACATTATGTGCAATCACACCTGTCCCACGTGGCTGTGCTCTCTGGCTGTCACTCAGGATCCCCTCTACAGTGTCCCACGGGCCATCTGGCCTCAGCTTCCTCAAAGAAGAAAACACAATGAGAAAATGTAACAGTGCATCCTGCCATCTTCCCAGCAAAGGGAATTCCTCAGTCTGCTTTGCAGGTGGTGGTGGCACAGGCTGTGAGCTCAGCCCTGATCCTCCAGGAACAAGAGCTCGTACACACAAGTCACTCCTTTCCTACCCGGCATCTCCCAGAAACTGTGGGGTTTCCGTGATTTCCCTGCACTGCCAAAGAGCAGCACAACCATCTAAATTCCACCCTCCCATCCCTCAGGCAGGGATATCCACCGCTTTCATTTGAATCCAGATGTCTCAATCTGGCTTCCCTGTGATACAGAACAGTGTGGCCAACGTCTCCACACCTCTTGTCAGGATTGCAGCTGAAGTTCCTTAGACCATCTCCAGGCCCATCTTCCTGAAAAGCACTGAAAAAAATCCCTAATATTCAAAGTGTTTTGGTACTTAAGAAAAGATCACCTTGCTTGAAGAAATACCAAAAGGTTAAACTAGGATTTCGTGTAGACTACCTGGTATTTTTCCTTTAAGAATTTTATTGGAAAAAGAAAGTTAAATAAAAGAGAATGCTTTCTGTGCAGTTGTTTTGATCAG
This sequence comes from Sinosuthora webbiana, assembly GCA_013397395.1. Classification (NCBI taxonomy): domain Eukaryota; kingdom Metazoa; phylum Chordata; class Aves; order Passeriformes; family Sylviidae; genus Sinosuthora; species Sinosuthora webbiana. The sequence continues at coordinate 31,003 of VXBN01010946.1, forward strand.
TCCGAGTTCAATATATCAGATACCTTGAAAAGTTTCTCTCTCATTGCAGTCTGACTTGATACCCCCTGTTTATTGCTTTGATTGTGGAACAGAAATATATTTCCCAGCTGTATTAATCAGATATTGAAGATATTCTATTATTGCAGGGAGCTGTGCAGAGCTCTCTGGTTTTCTTTTAACAGAAATGAAGTTAAATCAATACTAAACAAATTTCCCAGAAGTCAAATTACAATGAAGAGGGATGAAGAAGAATTATACCAGCTAACACTGAAAAACATGAGGGCATCTGGGCCAAAGGTCTGCCAGTAAGAGCTGCTCCTTTGAGGAGATGGACAACTGGACAGTTCCTGCAACTCCCACTGGTAAGCAGAGCACAGAAAAAATGATAAAAGAACCTATTTCCCCACCAACATCAGTTTAACTTTTTCTTTTTCTTACACCAGTGGAAATACCTGGACTGATGGACTGCATGTGTTGTGATGGCCACGATTAAGTACCAGAATGAGTCTGTTATATTGACTGTATTTTTAAAAAGACACCAAAGGGTACCCAGACACAGCCCCGGTGACAATGTTGTATGTAGTGCTCATAAATGTTGGTCTTGCTTCTACAGGAATACTTCCATAGAATATAATTTTTCACTAATCTTCAATTCATGCAGCACATAAAATACTCCTCCCTCCAGAAAGGAAAGTACCTGCTAAAATTTACCACTGAGGCACACACATTGAAGGACAAAATGAACACATCTTAAAACTTTGCTATTAAATTCCGATTTAGCTTAACAATGCTAAGACCTGACTTATTTTTTCTTTGAAATTTAAAAACTGTCAATGAAGAGGATTTAAACAATCAGATGAGCAAGAGTACATGCACACATACCAAGATGGTTTCACTAAACAGACACAAACTGCATGGTAACATATGCAAATGACATAAAAAAATTAGATGAGGGCTTCAGTATTTACTGTAGTGCAAAAGGCAGACTTTATAGTGCTAAATATAGGCAGTGACAGGAATACTAAACAAAAGAGATTACTATTTTGTAGGGAAAAAAGCAACCAATTTTCTTTCTGCAAGAAATTCATGTTTGGATGTTTATGTACTTCTCATTTTAAACAAAAAATCCAGAAGTACAGCAGACACTATTTAGTAAAAGAGGCAAACCAGCCTTGGATATAAATCCCATTTCTAGATGTACACAATTTCAGACATGGCTGCTTGTGTGGTCTGTGTCAGCAGCCTATGAGTAAAATGAATTTATTCCTTCCTTTTGGACAGCAGTTACATCTCTCAGGTTAGTTTGCAGCTTGGAAAACATTTTTCCTTCTTGGTTAAACCCTAATCTGTCAGCCACTTCCTCTTCATGGACACTGAGGTCTAAAAACTTCTTCTGCTAGAGTGGAATCCTAGATGCCCTCTAGCATTACTTTCCAGGGAGCTATGCTGCCCATAGCTGACCAAGTCCTAAATGCAAGGCACAGAGAATCAACAGTGCAACACCACAACAAAAGTATGTATCACAAACCAGAATTAATACAACCATATTGCAGATATTGAATAAATTACCGTAGACATTCACATCTATGTGAATTAAGCAAATACAGATGTACATGGGGGGGTTTACTCCTATGTTCAAGTATTTCTCAAGAACAGACTGACAGGGAGCACAAAAGAAGCTATAACCAACCTTTCCCTTTTATGCTTGGATGTGTCATATAAGATGGGAAATATCTGAAACAGGAAAAATTGGAAGATGACTGCACTTAAAAGGATTAAATGATTCATTCAGTGGCATTTCTGCAGCCCTCTGTGTAATTGAACAGCTTTTCTTCCACCTTTCTCCTGAAAGAAAACCTTAATTGTAACCACTGAAAGGAAATAAGTTTCTGGCTATTTTTACAAAATATGTGTTATGTCTCAGCAAGCCGCTCCCATTTAACTCTGCAATACGGCTGTAAAATGGTTTATTTGATTTAGTACCTTACTTCTGAAGTACCTCACACACCACACGAGGCAGTGAACCACTGAAGAGGTTCAGACCGCAGATGGAAATGCAAAATCTTGAATAAATCCTCTGTAATGAGAAACTTCTGAGGGACTTTGCTGCTCTTATTTCAGCAAGAGGAGGGAAAGTCACTTAACAAGCCTGCAGAGAACTTCAGATCACATCAGTCCAAAGTGCCATCAGCCACACCTCAGCAAACCATTCATATATTACCTGGAAAACAGTGTAAATTTTTTTCTACCCTTCAATCTGTCCCAAGAGATGTCATTTCTTTCCAATTTCATCCCCTGGCATTATGTCATGGATATTTTTCCTATCAGATTTCAGTCACTTGCCTGCTGGTTTGCAGTCTCCAGGAAGGCTCATCCCTGCCTCCCCCTCACCTGCAGAGTGCTCTGTTATCTTCCAGCATCCTTGCAGAGGGTCCCCTTCAGCCACAAGGCCACTAAAACCTGTTGGGCAACTCATTCTCACACCACATCTCATCATTGGCTCAGTCCAAACAACCTCATGGCCCTGGTGCTCATTTGCACTAAAGCAAATTAGCCTGAAATTTCATTTACTCTACACCCACAGTATCACCCTGGCAGCACAGAGGGGCTTCAAAAGACTCACCATGTCATTCATTCCTCCTTTAGGATGCCAGAAGAGCATAAATTGGCCTGAGTGCAGACAAGATCCCAGCCAAATGACATCTGCCACTGATTTTGTCAAAGCAGAATTTGACCCAATTTGGCATTTATTGAATTGAGTGTAAAACCCAGCCCAGTGGTGCTGGAGTCAGGGAAACCACCTGTTTGTCCCAGCTGGGATGCACACCAAGATATCCAAATGTGCTTGGTTTAAGATAGGCTAGAAGAAAAGAGCCAGCTCAGCCAGTGGATATGGAACAGGTTGCAATTCATATCCTTCTATTAACTCATTAGGTGGACACTAAAAACCAGAGGGATTCATGAAGCCCAGCTGTTCCTGACCATAATTTCTGGGCCATTATTTACCATTATTTCATATGCAGCTTCATATCACGTAACACTGGGATCTTCTCTATTTTTGAGTCTCTACTTTTCATTACCCCCGCCTTCCTTCCCTGACAGCAGCTGGAGCACCAAGAGGTCTTTGGCAAAGACAGTCACAGACAGTACATTTTCTCAAGGTACACCTAAACCAGATCTGTGGTCTAAGACACAAAGGGTTGTCACACAGGAAGAATTGGAGAAATCAGAAAATGCCATCAGACATGTTCTTTTCCAGAAGCCTGTTATTAAAATGCAGATTTTCCCAATTTTAGCTTGTGTCCACTTGCAGACAAAATCAAAATTACCATTTGACTATTCTTTTTTTTCCCCTAATTTTTTGACCTGACTTAGAAGCCCCATGGATGAAATAAATGAACCAGTCCAACATTCTCTTAGTTTTGACTCCTGAGGAGCAAGGTTGGTAAATGGAGAGATGAAACTTTTTGACATCCAAAGGCCATGAGCTCTGCCCAGTCCTGACCACATGATTCTTCTTCGATGAGCTTGCAGACCAAACACATCCTGGTTGCTACTCTGTTCCTGTAAATCCAAATGTGGATTTATTTAGCCAAAACAATACTCATAGACTAGGCATGGGCACTTCTTGAGGCAAGACTAGAGCCACAAAACTAAAACTGGATCTGAAGTTCTCAGCTCATTTCTGTTGCCTCAAAAAGGCCCAAACCACCGATTTTCTTTGGAGTCTTGGTCAGAATCCTCCCTGTGATACTGATCTGATGCTGTAAAGGGAAATCAGCTCTAAAGCTCTGGACAGAAAATTGCTTAGAAATGCAAAGTAGATATCAGTGAGGTAAAGCTGTAATGTCACACATCATATCACTCGTCTCTCAGCTATTGTAGGTGTACAATAACTCTGAGTGCTGAAGAACAAGCAAATGTTTTCATGCATCAGTCCTGCAAACAGTTTAATGGGAAAAGCAGTGCAATCTTCATTTTCAGTGTGTATTTAAATCATTCCTCTTTCCTGTCCAACTGCTACAGCTGACATAACATGACTAATCACCACTACCTTTTCTGCATAGAATAAGTGTGTGGCTTCTGACACTCCAACTAATTCACTTTGGCTTGAACTAATATCAAGCTCAATTTCATTACAGGATGTGACATGCATATCCTCTAAAAATAGCAGGCTTCAGTCAAATGTGTACTACCTGCAAACTGAAATCAGTGTCTGGACTGCAGTTATTCAGAACACAGTAAGTAATGAAAAATAGCTAGGATTTTGTTTACTAGACACAAAAAGATATTACTTGTTTAGGAGAAAAAAAAACCAAAAACATCCCCCTTCCCCTCCCTTTAAAAATCCCCAAACCAAACTCAACACAGATTTCCCTCCCTTTTAAAAGTTTAGCATGTAATTTGGTTTATCCCTTTTCTAAAGGAAACAGAACTGTTCATTCATTAGGAAATATTCATTAGAAAATGAGCTTTCTATAAAGAATTTAGCTAGAGACTTCGTTATTTAAAAAAAAAAAAAAAAAAAAAAAAAAAAAAGCATAGTTACACCTTCCAGCTGGTAAAATTAGCTTAAATGATTAGCAGTAGGAGTGCAGAACTGAGACCTGTCATATCTGTTTGATCCCTGAAGTAATCATCAACCCCAGCCATATAAGACATGTCAACTATGCTATTTTTTTCTTCAGCCCTTTTTAAGCAGTTTCCTCATTACAGACTTTTGGAAACAACAAACTCTTTAGCCTCTTTTCACACAGACGTGCCCATTAACAGGTCCAATTAAGCACAAGCTATGTGCTACCTCACTTTGCTCTTATTATTACAACCAGCAACACATAACTCCTTTATAACCTCCAGTTTTCTCTCCCCATACTCCTACTTGAGTGTATTTCAATGAGCATTTTTCCAAATCTCATCCTGAAACCTGCCCACACACATTCCCAGCCTGTTAATAACTTTGTTCCATACCAACAGTACCCTTTAATTTAAGCACTCCCATTCCTTTATGATGTTTTAATCATAATCTACAAGCACCAGTGAAAATGTACAGCCAGGCACCAAAAAACTTTTCTCAGTCCAGGTGCAATCTTGCAGCCTGCAAACCTGACTTGGCAGTGGGTGCCCAGAGCCACATCCTGAATTGTGTTCCTGCAGAGGCCCCACCAGGCACCACAGCATCCCAAACCCTCACAGGATCACTGAGTTGGAAGAGACCTTCAAGATCAAGTCCAACCCAGCCCTAACATCTCAACTAAACCACGGCACCGAGCGCCACATCCAGTCTTTGCTTAAACACATCCAGGGATGGTGACTGCACCACCTCCCTGGGCAGACCATTCCAGTACATTATCACTTTTTACATAAAAAACTCTTTCCTAACATCCAGCCTGTGGAAATACCTCTCCTAACTCATCCTCCTGCTGCATTTGTCACCATCACACTGGTGTCTACTGTGTTTCTGTTAGAGCTCCCAGCTTAGACCAGGAAATATTCACCATTCCTTCAGTAGATGTGGTTTTGCCTTTTTAGCTGCTGAGTTGGACCCTGTTCTCTACTCCAAGGTCATCCATTTCTTGTGTAGAGACCCTTTCTTGGTATTCAATCATTCCCTTTAGATTTGATCTGCCAGTAAGTTTCATTAACCTAAACTGTGGGGAATTTTGGTGGTTGCCAAGTTTATTTCATTACCAAAGGATAAAGAATATTGAAAAAGATCATAGCACCACAGAATGGTTTGGGTTGGAGGGCGTGTTAAAGATCATTAAATTCCAATCCCTCTCCCGTGGGTGGGGACACGTTTCACTAGAACAGGTTGCTCAGAGCTTCATCCAATCTGGCCTTGAACTTCCAGGGATGGAGCATCCACAACTTCTCTGTACAGCCTATGCCGGTGCCTCACCACTCTTGGCGTGAGAATTTCTCTCCAACATCTAATCTAAACCTCTTCTACAGTTTAAAGCTATTCCCCCTTGTCACTGTGCAAACACAGATTTGATTGTGGTGTTTATCACAGTTTTGTGTAAGAATCCGCTGAGCCCGGGCTTGCTGAGGCCATTTAGGCATTAACATACAGACTCTTAAGATAATTCCTGTAAGTAGTAGAGATGCAGCCCTTAAAAAGTTCAAAATACATCTCTTACGTGTACATTTAATTTAAGTAAAGACTGAATCCTGGGGACCACCCCCACTACCCAAGAAACAAAACAATTATTTGCCTCTCAGTTTCAGAAACCCCTTCTATACAGCATTAATAAAGGACAAATTACAAGGCACATTTTACATGTGCCATTAAACCGGTAAGATTAATTTTGCACAAAATGTAATTGCCTTTTGATGTGAATAAAGTACAAAAAGCCCAATCAGATGCAGCAGAATCTAATTTATGACACAAGCCTAGAATTTTTTGGTGATTGGTGCCCCAACATCACAAGTCTGATATATTACAGTGTTAAGCTGTACACAGCCTTGTCATAAATTATTTCACTTTTTGCTCCTGCGCATCTGAGGTGACAGAATGAAGGTAAATTTCTTCCTGACCATTTAGACAGCTCATTATTTCCCCAGAACTCTCCTGTGCCATCACTAATCTCTGCAAGGTACCATCATTTATTTAAAATACCAATTTTCTGCAACCCATGTTTAATAGCACATTTTGTTTTCTAACTTTTTAATATTTTTGAGGACAACTTCCCAACAGAATTCTTCAAAGACTGACTAATGGCAAATCCCAAAACCCTGATGGCAAGACACCTTTATGAAGTGGTTTCTCAGGTGACACAAGTTGTATTTTCTCCTTTACATATGTTACATCAGGGCTTGGATTGGTTCTCACAGTAACCAAGGGACTCAAGAGGCAACTATAAGTTGGTACAGGCTGAACAAACTATCAGCTGCTTCTCAGAAAGGGTGAAAGGACTTCTCACTCAAAAGCATCTGCCTAGCAAATGGTAATTCTTGCACTTGTATTGTGAGCAACAAGTATGAGGTTCTGCAAAAAAGGTGCAAATATCAAATTGCACTGCAGTGAAAAAGAAAAGCCAGAGAAGAAAACAAAGCCTCAAAATAAACTATTTCTAGAAGATTTCTTCCGTTTTTCCATCTACAAGGTAAACAGTGTCAGGTGGGATCATCAGATTCCATCAAAGATAACCTCAAAAGTAAGTTTGTGAAGCAAGGGATGCTGCACAGTGGAATGCATGCTACATCTTCCAGGCCAGAAACTGCTGATGGCCATTAGCACAGCAAACTTGCTCGTGAGGAGAGTGTATTAGAATAAAGGGAAATAAACTGGAAGAAATCACATCTGCTCTGCTTCCTTGCACTGAGGCAACAGAGAAAGGTAGGCTGCAACCAAGTAGTTAGAGTTGAATTTCAATAAAGAGTAAGTTTTAAGCTCAAAAAAGCCTGGAAGAAAGTGCTTAGCTTACTGAGCAACAGACACAGTTTGCCAGCAGATATCAGCAAGCTCAGAGGAAGCAGCAGCAGCACAGGCTCGAGGGGTTCCTACAAGGAGCAGCAGGAATCCCCACAAGCAGAGCTGGGGAACTGAGCACAGATAACTCACTTTAGCCAGATCCCCAGCACTTTGTCAGTGAGTAAAGACCATTTAGTTCACAAAATCCTCTGTTTTCTTTACTTCAGTTGCTATATGTCCCCAAGGAATAAAAATATGAAGTGCAGCAATCAGAAGCTGAAATCCTACCAAGAGGCAAGTCCTGGACATCAATACTCCCCTGCAAGTGCCTTTCCTGAGCTGATGTGCCAGGGAGAGCAAGCATCAATCTGTGCCCAGCAAACCTGCCCACGGAGATGTGGACAGAGGTTGTAATTAGACCCATGACAGCTCAAAGGGAAAAAAAAAAAGAAAGCACACAGCTCCAAAATTCAAATTCCAGTGCAGTTGCTCACAGTCAGGTGCTCATCTGGGACTAAGCAGACAGGTTTAAATAAGCTCCCCTGCAAAACTGAAACACTTGAACCATATTTATTGATATATTAAAATAGATGGGTGTTTTTTCTTTAATAAAAGACTCAAATTGGCAGGATTGAGCTTTTAAATCCAAAGGCGGCACCTCATGGAGAGCAGCTCCCCANACTAAGCAGACAGGTTTAAATAAGCTCCCCTGCAAAACTGAAACACTTGAACCATATTTATTGATATATTAAAATAGATGGGTGGTTTTTTTCTTTAATAAAAGACTCAAATTGGCAGGATTGAGCTTTTAAATCCAAAGGCGGCACCTCATGGAGAGCAGCTCCCCTGCCATGTCAGAGACCAGCCCAGCAGCACAGACACACCCCAGGAGCCATCCCTGTGTGCCAGAGCAGATGTCTACAGGCCACACAGCAAGGAGGACCAAAGGGAAAAAACACAATACAGGAATGCAACCTTGCAAATGGAGCCACACAACCTAAAAATAAATTTATGATACTTCAGTGCATCCAAAGGATAGCTGCAAATCAGACCCTCAGGAAAAAACAGCAGTAAGAGGAGCTGATAGAGGATTCCCTAAGAAAAAAATCATTACCTAAAGGCAGCTTTTAATCTACTAATAGAGACTGCATCTCCTGAGTATGCTACTATATATGTCATATGCGCAGCCTTTAACCAAGCACACTGAGAAGAAAAAGCAGCAGAAGAAATTAGAAAATAATACTTCCACCAAAAGGAGATAAAAATTCAATAAAGATCAGAATGTAGTAACAGCATTCCTAGGCAGAAGTTTTAGGGAAGAAATAGTGTTCAAGCCAGGGCTGAAGTTGCCAGAAAGTCACAGAAATCCAAGTTACTTTTTATTTCTTCACTAGCACCTTAGTTTTTGGTACAATACAGCTCCTATGCTTACAACTACCACTAGTAGTAGATTTCAGCATTAGCAATTTCTATTGCAATAAATCTTGGAAGATCCACTTATAACAAAAGTCTTTGGTTAAAACAAAGGTGAAATAGCTGTCTGGGAAAGAAAAAAAGGAATAAGTCTGGCCTCAATTATTTCATAACTTGTACAAATAGAAGCAAGAACTCCTGTGGGAGAACATAAAGTCATAGGCAATTAAAAAGGTGTAATATCTTTTACTTTGTCCAAGAAAATAGTTTTATTAGTTTTGCTATTGAGGTGAAAGGAACAAATGATTCAATGTAATAATTCTGAAAGAAAAATCAAGTTTAATAACAAGCAACTGTAATGCATGAACTGCTACAAGAGAGGCCTTCAAGATGACAGTTCTGTGCCAGCTTTTAACAAGATGTGGCTAGAAGATTAAACCAGGGCATTTTACACTGGTTTCTGCTAAATGGTTACAGTGAAATTGTGTTGTTCCCCCTTATCTCTCTAGAATTCCACTACGTGAAAATGGCTTCTTTAATCTTTTTAAAGTTACCTAATTGTGCTAAAAAATACCATGTTTTAAAAATATCAGCCTCTCCAATACTTTTAATTGCAAAAACGATAACCCCAAAAAATGCAAATCAAGGCAAGGCAAAACCAATAACTATTCACACAAGGAAGATATTGGACTGAATACAATGAAACAGGTGACTGTGCTACTGCTGCACACAGGTCAGCAGAAGAGTTTAAGTGGTACTTTTATAGGTCAACTGATAAAAATCAGCCCCCCTTACCCCACTTATTTCCTTTCTCTACCTTGGTCACTTGATGTGTTAGCTACCACTTGGACTTCTGGTCAAGGCAGCAGGGCAGAGACAAGAAAAGAGAGGGGAGCCCACACTGAGGCTCTGTCTCAAGACCATCAACTCAAAAGGCACAACAATTCACAAAGGAATTCCCCACACCCTTGTTTAGATAAGGTCCAAAGATAAACTTTACTGAACCCAGACCCCCATGGCACAGCCTGGAAGCCCTTCAGCCCCTGGGTCTCTTGGTTAAGCAGTTTCCTTCACAACTTATTGATGCACTACACCATACTCTGCTCTTCTAGCACCCCTGCTAAATCCTTTAGTCCCAGCCAGTTAAGCTTTGTGTCTCATCTGTCCCTGCTTGAGGGTGTTTGGCTCTCCTTAGACAGGCTCTGCTTGCTCTCACAGTTCAATCACTAACACACAGCCCCCTCTATTCCACTTCTGGGCTCCAGAAATAGAAATAAACACCAAGACAGACATTTTACAAATGCACAAGGTACCGCCAGAGCAGAAGATCATCCAGCAGAGGACACATCCCTTACCTTGCAGCAGGCAGCTCAACAAGCAGCATCCTTTAACACTCCATATTTACATGGATTGTTGGAAAATCACCCACAGTTCTTGGAAAGGACATTAGCTCTACTCATACCTCAAATACTGTTGGTCTAAACCCAACCCCTTATCCTGCACCCCTCCCTCCAAATCTCCCTTTCTGTACTGAGCCTTGGTCCCCTGCTCCATCCCACCCTCCACGTGATGCAGGAGATACCAATTCTCCAAGGCAATTTTCCTTGAGGAGCTGGACACAAGAGACTCCTCACATGAATTTAATCTGTAGGATTATAATTTCTGCCTCATGGTTGTGCACTCAGCAGCATCCTGCCATAAATAACCTGAATCCTCATACCAACCACACGTGAGGATACAAAGATCTGCCAGTGTGCTTAAGAGAAGTTTAAATTGAACTTTTACAGCAAGTGAAGGGCAGAAGTCCTTTACTCTGTTCTCTGTGTGCTTGGAATTGATATTACTTAATTTCATGCATTTGGGCAAGAAAAGTATGCAATTAGTAGTCTGTAGACAGTTTGTATTTTGGAGCTTTTAATATGCCTAGGGGCAGAGCTTTGGCTAATTTTGTTGAACAAGCACTACTCACTCAGCTATCCTGAGCAATGTGGTAGGGTTGCCAGCCCAAAGAATTCAACAATCTTGAGCTGGAAGCTTCAGAACCTGGAGATTTCAATTTAAAATTGCAATTTTTTACTCTTTGCCTTCTGATTCTTTTTTTTTTTTTTCATCTTCAAAGTTCAGTCAATATCTACTTGAAAAATTCTTCTTCACAAACCCAAGACCTTAACAGAAGTTGAAATTCTCATATTAATTGCCAAGAACTGGAAATGGGTACCCTAAGAAGGACAGTAAATACTGTAACAAAGGCAGAAGTTGTGAAGTCTGAGCAAGTCATATTTCCAAAACTGGCTGATAACAAAACTTTTGGAAGTTCTTAATTATTAAGATCTTAATTATTTAAGTTCACCATTAACACAGGAGACTCAAAGCTACTCCCAGGGTTATCAGACCTGCTGCAGGTTTTGAGATCCTCTCTGAATACAATTGGCAATTCATATTATGACTTCAGTGGAGCTGTGTTGATGGACAGCAGAAGGTGATCTCAAACTTCCCCAAAAAGAGATGTTATTTTCAGTAAAACTTCTGTTCAGAGTTGAAAAGAATCTTGGAAATGTCACCTTTACCCATAAAGCAATCTAAAAACATCTGCACTTTGACCATGCTTGTCTTGAAATGTTTGAGCTTTCTTTGATAATATCAAGTTCCAGTACTTCAGAAATACATTTCTCAGTCCTTCTGGTTTTCTACTCTGGTGACCAGCTTTTTCCTTTGATTTCCATGTTAGAGTTTTCTCCTGCATGCTCTTTGCTCCCAGCTTTTCTGGTCTACTTCCAAGAACCGAACATTTTTAGTTCTCCCATTAGCTTTTACCTTTTGTGTATTTTGCTTTATTTGAACTGGCAAAATGCTGCTATTTAAACACAGCTCCATCTGTCAGAGTCAAGTCCTGCAGGTAAGGTGTCATGTTTGATTTCATGTTATCATTTGTTGTGTAGTCAGAGCTAAAGAAACAAAATGGTGACTATAAAACAGTTACTTTCATAAATTCCTTTGAGAGCTCTTTTACTGATGTTGTGGGACCTATTTGTGTCCTTATGAACACAGCCCCTTCTGCACTGCCAGAGAGAAAACAGAAGAGATGTGCTCAGCTTTACTTTGGTCCTTGTGTTTCCTTCCCTCTTCTGCTTCCCTGAGCATGTGTGAGTGTGAGTTGGAATGGCAGCGTCACAGCTGATGGAAAACACTGTGGGCTTAGAAAAAAGCTGACATTTTGGAGATTGAGTTTTCAGGTTTGAAAAGGAATCTACTTGGATTGCCCAGCTTCAGAGCTGCTGCCTGGTATGAGGTTACATCTGACGCTGAAGGAAGAGGTATGGTTGACTTTTATCCCAGCAGGACAACAGTTGTACTTCACAGTCAGGGCTTCCCAGCCAGAAGGGGGCTGGATGGGAAGAAATGCTTAACAAAAACTTAATTTCCTGGAGCCTTTCTGACACACATATCAAATAGGTCTGGTGAACACAATAATTTCCTTTGCAGTCCCCCAGATTTCTTCCCCTGTTCCTTTTTCTTCTCAAAGAGACATAACCTTAAAACCAGCAATATGATGTTGATTATAGTCCAGAGACACTACAGCATATCTAGAAATGCTTGAAGTCCATTAGAGTGCTTGTCTTTTCTTTTCACAAAAAAAATGCCCATCTTGCCTTGCAGGTCTCAATGACCACACATTTTCTTGGGAAAAGCATTAAACAAAAGCCTTAATTTTGCTTTATCCTGGACACTACATCTACACCAGTGTTTTCTCAAGCCAGATAGAAGTGGCTATTCAGGTATAAGAGCTTTCCTGAATTTCTTTATTTTCCCTTAAAACTTTCACATTTGTTTGTTTGTTTTTTTTTCTTCCAAACAGCAGCATGAACGTTTTGATTCTGACATTTATTAATGTAGACCTGCAATACTCACCATGTACAGCCTCACCAAAGCAGTGCTGTCCCAAGGCACAGAGCATGGTCAGCATCTCTCATGCTCTCCCACTCAGGGAGACACCATGATCAAGTGCTGACAGACAATCCATGTTTCAACAGTTAGAGAGAGACACAGCACTCCCCAAAGGACTTAATATTTAGGAGAAGCCTGAGTGCTGTGGGGCTGTTCCCTCAGGGAGGATCTGGCAGTAGCTGGCACTAGGAGGGGTGAGCTGTGCAGAGGCAGAGCAGCTTTCCTGCCATGAGGACCCAGCAGACCTGAGGGGTCAGAGGGGCTGGAAGTGTAAACTCAGGGAAGTGGGAAGCAGGTGGAGGGCTGGGTGCAGCCCTCACAGATGGTGCTGCTGGCACAGGCACCTGCCTCAGCCACAGGAGCCTGGCCTGATTCTGCGCTTGGAAAAACAAACAGCTGGGGAAAGGCCGTGTCTTAAACAATCAAAGCTCCTCTGCTCAGTAAATGTGAGGCATAAATCTCAGGGCTTACACTGACATCAGCACAGCTGACCCAGTGCTAGGCTGCTATCACAGGATCTGTGCTTTTAGTGCAAATAAAATACCGGGTCAGGGGCAGGAATCAGCCAAGCCCTCTGCTATTAGCTCTGTTGTCATTGTAAGCACTTTTCCAGCGAGTGCTGCTGGAAGCAGCTATTTCAACTCACCCCACAGTTTGTTCCAAAGCAGATATGACCAGATTCTCCAGGCTGTGGAATGTAAACCATCACAGTGGGTGCAGCATGTCCAGATCTGTGGATACACACACAGACTCTCATCAATGGTTGTAGTGAGCTGGGGATTTGGAGAGCACTGGTGCGCTGGACATTGTGCAAACAGCACAAAGAAATCATGTGCACCATATAAAACCAGAAAAAAAATTGCAAACGGATAGCTCCTATCTTCACATGTGATTTGGGCTCCAATTTAAACCAGAACAGGGCAATCCAAGGCTTGAACTAATGTATTAGAGTTATATTAACATTGCCTTTGCTGAGGAAGGCTGCTGGAATTCTTGGGACTGTTTTCTGCACAGTAAATGTATCCATGGCCATCTTCCCTCTCAGTTATTCAGTGGCTGTCTTGCACACATGGAAGGAACTGGGGACAGCTGAAAAGCCTTTACTCTGCAGCAAGCAGCTCCCAGAACCTCACTGCTCACAGCCTGCAGTGGTTCCTGTTTCTAAAGAAAAGGAGACAAGAGCAAACTCTGGATCACGTACAGCTCATGCAATGGGCCCTGAAGCTGATACAACTCTGGAATTAAACAGATCCTTCATTTGGTTTGCCTTCCTTGTATTTACAGCTGCAAACATCAAAGGCTGGCTCACTGCACAGACCAACAAGCACATTAAGTACCAGGCTTTGCAGAACAGCTGCTGCCTGACCAGGAGAACCACCCTTCAGGGCCACTGCCATTAACAATTCTGTAATTTATACTGATGGCAGTGCAGGGAAACAAAAACTGTTGTTCAGGGACTAGAAATCCTCTGCTGGACAGCCTGTCTCTCTCCAAGAGTTGTATACAGCCTGCTCCAGTTTAGGGGAGGATGGAAAAATGGAAGATGCTGCTGGTCACAGACATGTTCCAAATACCTGTCCCATCCTTGGGGACAGCAGAGCAAAGGTGACCACCAAGGCAGACCTGGCTGCACCAGCACCAACCAGGCTATTTTTTAGCAGAGTTAGATGTTTGAGCTTACCTTTTGCTTGCTTTTAAATAACATGGGTGACAAGCTGATTCAGGATATGTGTGCAGTGATGTGTGAGCTTCCTGTCCCCACATCAAGCTGGCATGACTGATGTCCCTCAAGAAGGCTGTGACACGCTGGGGATTTGACACCAAATAGCCTGAGCACCTTCAGCACCATGATTCTGACAGCTACAGACTTCCCACCGGGGCATTAATTGCCCACAGGGATTGTATCAAAGCAAGCAGAGGATTTCCCTTTAAGGATTGCTTTCCGATTGTCATCCATACCTTTCTTGCTTTTGTTTCTCTGCACATCACCTTTTCAGATATTGGTATTTGTAGTCTCTAATTCTCCAGACACTTTTGTTTCCAGGCAGTGATGAGCTCCTTCTCACAAATACATTTTGTCTCCTCTTTGTCTGCAGCTTTTAACGTTGTGCTGCTTAACCAACATGGGATTAAAATAACCAGAAAAGCATTAGCATTTTTAATCACACAGACAACTCTGAGCTTCAAATGCCCTATGATTAATGTAGATTCTGAACAATTTAAATCTCCTTCCCAGGCTTTTGAGACAAAAGAAGCTACAGCTCACCCACTTCTCAGTTTGGAGAGGACAGAGGTGAGGTGCCCTGTCTATAGGTAACACAGATGTAAGTAGGTCTGTGGGAGTAAAACTGAGACAATGGATATAATTCTAATTTTAGATAAAAGCAGACAACACATGAGATACAATTCCTTCCTACTGCACAGACATTTTCCTTCCAGATCCCGCTTCATATCTAACCTATCTGAAAATTTTCTCTGCACCAAGGCAGAGGAGATTGCAATGGTAATGATTCTTTTAATCCTATATTTTCTTCCTTTCTCACAAAGGAAGTTTTTTTCCTTTTTCTCTCTCTCTCTCTCTCTCTCTTTTTTTTTTTTTTTTTTCATACCTTCGTGCCTAAATCCAGCCATGTCAGACTATATGGTTGTTGGGTATGGTTACAGTGAATTTTCATTTCTGCTCAGGGCTTGTTGTTTACAACTTCTTTGATTTTCACTTAAACTCCCTGCCTCAAATTTTAGCCATCTTCCTCCACAGCCTCAAGACAGAGCACCTCCAAACAATAAGTCATTGAAAAAAAACCCATGTTTAGGGGTAGAAAAGGTAATTAAAATGGAGAGATGGGTTGGCTGCTTCCCCGTGGAACTTATTCAGCAAAGTCAATATCTGTGCATGTCATACCCTGCTGTCTGCTTCAAACTCAGGGACACTGGGTCAGAGTTAGACCTAAAGCCAGAAGTTATCCTCAGAAAGAGAATGGGGAGGAAAAAGAAAAATGTTCACTGAATGTAGGGAGCTGCTTCATAGGTTTCCTCCTGAGATCTGTAAAGTCAGACCTCACATCTCATAGTTCAGTAAAAACCTGTTCCCCTGAAATACCCACATTTTTAATGTCAACAAAATTCAGGAGGATATCTCAGACCTGAAGCTGATTTCCAACTGGAAAGTAGTGTGTTGTTCAGCATTTTTCTCACCCTGAAAGAAAAACTTAAGGATGAGGCAGAAAATGTGGAAGCTTTTCACAAATTATAGCAAGTTACACAAATGCAGTTGTGTGTGGTGCACAGGAAAAAGCACAGGATGATATGACTGACATCATGTCCAGAAAATAAATTAGCTGGGCATTAGATCCTTCAATCAGTTCCATGGGAATCCTCCTCCTCCCACTCCTCCTGTTACAGGAGTGACTTTCTAGCTGCTGATAAAAGATGCAGTGGATGCAGAGAATTATTCCAACACGTTTTATCATGTAACCCACAGTGAAAGTGGGCTGTGCTCTGACAAGAGGCAGCTTGCAATGCACAAATGGGTAATGCTTCAGGAGGAAGAATGGAAAATTGAACCTGAGTGAGGCTTTTTTTTCTCTGAGATTCTTTCTGGAGAACTGTAAATTACAAAACTTCAGGTGCAGCAGGACTGTAGTGTTGCGTGCAAAGCTTATTCACTCTCTCTGAAGCAAAGGCACAGCTCTGCTTTTATTTTTCTGTCTGCCCTGTGGGTCTATTCTCTACTGGTTAAATAACAGGAAGTGTGATGTGTCATTAATCTTGCATTGAAATCTTAGAATTTTTTTTAAGAGAGGGAATCTACTATCTAGTATTTGAATAATAATTATTATTATTGTGATTTCTTTTTTGATGACTGCTGATTGGTCCATCAGCCAGAAAATAAGGAGAGATTTTTGGTTTCCTTTCAAATAAGTGTTTTGCAGCTCCCAGGAGAAAGAATCTTAATGAACAATAATCATTTCCTACAAAAACCTGAACTGAGGCAATGATGAAATGCTGGAAACATTTTTAAAAACAATGAGATCAATGAAGTTAAAGACAAATGCATTTGGAGCCATGGCATGACTCTATGATGTGAAGCCTGAATGTGAGTGGAGAATTCCCATAATTGCAACTGCTCACTCACATGTTCACTCCATTAACTGTGATGTGCACCCAGAAATTCATCCTGCCACAGGAGAAGTGGTTGACTTAAACATTACACCCACCAATTTTACAAGTTAAAAATGAAACTTCTCTTTCTGCACCAGGGTTTGGGCTTGGTGCAGCAATTTTTGGCTGGCACCAGAAGGGAAGGTGAGTGGGACCTGGGGACAGCAGGGCAGGGAAGTGGAGGGACCTGGCTGAGCAGAAGGAGGGACACAGGGATGGAAGTGTAGGTCAGGATCTGGCCCAGAGGCACTGGTCAGGGTCTGTCTCAGTCCCACAACCACTGGGGAAGTCCAGAGGGACAAGGCAGGTCCAAGGTCAATCCAGGAAGCCAAGCCAAGACTGAAAGCTCTCAGGCTGTGCTACCACATTTACACCACACAGTGCTCAACACTAAACCACTTAAAACCATTATCCATTATTTTAGGATTATATTAGTGTATATTCTGTTTGTTATTTCAGAGGAGAATAAATTCTTAACTAAATTTACACTGGTATTGCAAAAAAAAAAAGAAAAAACAAAGGAGGAGTCAGCACCATGCTTTGAGAGCTGTGACTGTGCTTCCTGAGTGCATTAGACAAGAAGCACGGAGCTCTTGAATATTCATATGCATCACAGATATACTAAAATAGAAAAGAGAAATCCCAGACTCCTTGAGAAGCCAGCGTGAGAACAATTGCCTGGGCTGTAAGGAGTCCAGGATTAACTCCCTGCTGAGCCATTCTCCCACTTCCCACAGGTAAATGCCTTAGCTCAGAATGTCATGACTGCTCTAGGTGATATCAGCCAACTTCAGAAACCTTCTACCCTGACAATACCTTCCCAAAACAAGGTTACCCAAGCTCTTAGTTTCAGGAAGAGCTTGCATTTCCAGATATTTTCACTTTCAACAAATCAGGGATGTTATGAGGGGCAGTAGGAGACACTTTTTGAGAAATCCAGCACCTCAAAAGAGAAGGATTCCGATGCAGGTCTAATTCTTACACAGCACAACTCTCAGCCTGAATGAGAATAGTAGAAAGAATAATTATTCCTCGAGGGGAGGGAAACAGAAAGGCAAAGTGGCTTGCCCAGAATAAATCTTCTGGGTAACCATTTAGTTAGCACCATACTCACAAGGCTATTCCAGATATTTAAAATGCATTCCTCTTACTTCCTGTCCCATATAACAAACACCAGACAGATGCTTGTATTCTCATAAGTGTGAATCTTTAATTCTTCTTCTGTCATCTGTTTTAAACAGCAGAGTCTGATCTTCCTGTGATAAAGCTGTGGAATCACAATATATAAATCTGTTTGTGATTTGTAAATATCAGTGCATACGGTACTTGGGCATTTGTTTACTGCCTGCCTCAAGCATATAAACTGGCATATTAAAGCCTTGGCATTCTTGTCAAAATTAACTGTCTTAATGCTTCTGAAAACATCTCTCCCATGCAGAAGTAATTCACTTCAAGGTTTTTCAAATATTCTTTCATTTAAGTCACTCTACTTGTCCTTGTAAATGGCAGAATTTGTTTCAAAAAGACCCAATTGACAACAAAATCACAGGGTCACATAAGCAAAGTATTTAACTCCTTTAGTTTTGAGGGACAAATATGAAACAAGCAGAGGCCTAAAAGTCTTCAAAGTAATCCCAGTCAAAGTCATACATCAGTATTGTATGCAACTCCCACAGCTGTGACTACAAATAGGTATTCAGGCCAAAGCTGTGAAGCAAAAGCAAGTCAAAAACTGGTCCCTTCTTCCACCACCCGACAAAATTTCAAATATTCACAAAAATGTAACAAATACCATCATTCCTCTGCTGACAAAAGAACTGGTCTGTCCTCAGTTATCCAGCTCTTGCTTCTCTTGTCATTTGATGGATCCCTCTCATCTTTCTTACTCAGATTCTTCTCAGTGGAATTCACTTTTGCCTTCTTGTTGCTATCACTGAATGGCTTCTCTAGCAAATCTCTGGTCCAGTACAGATGAAAGATGAAGCACTAACTGATGAAGGTGAAAACATACTCAGAACCTAAATGATGCACTATGTCCATTAAGACAATCACTCGTGGATGATTGCAGAAGTATTATTCAAAATTTTGTATTAAAAAGCTGAAAAAAAAAAAACTATAACTTCCAGGAAGTTCCTCATTGTTTTATTTGTTGGGTTGGGTTTTCTCTTGTTCCTGAGCTTTAATTTTGAGCCACAGCAAAGCAACCCCATTTTCCATTTAATTTAGAAGTGGCACCTCCAGACAATCCTGCCTACTGAAAATTCTTGCATTTTGTGTTAAGGGTTCATTTTTTTTCCAAATGAAAGTGAGGGATACTTAACAGTAAAACAAAGTGTTAAGCATTTGTCTAAAATTCTGCAATTTGTGGAAGCCTCACTTTGTCTCAGAAGACAATGGTAACAGTGCCTTCTCTTCACTTTCAATTAAATGGAAAAGCCATAGGAATCCTACTGTTCTGCCACGGGATAGTGAAAGGCTTCCATGGTCACTGCAGTATGCAATTAGTGAAAACCATTACTTTGGAGTACACTGCCAGCACCCTGCAGGGAGAATTAGATGTTCACAGCTGCCACCATCCCTAATTTTTCACAAGCTGCATGGAAAGTTTCTTGCACTGAGGATCAAGACTGAACAATGAATGAGAGTGACTTGTGCATATTTTTATTCTGTTTTTCTGGTTAAATTAGAAGTGTCATGTCATTTATGATGGAATTGCAGTGTGATGCCATAACAATGGACATATCCATGCAGATGTTTAACTGGCTTACAGAAAGAAGTGTGTTATTTCTTTGAAAACAAGCCACAGGAGCATTAAAGCAATACCTAAGTATTCAAGAGGTACAGACATACCTGTCTATCCAGCCATGTACTGGATTTTCCACAGGAGGCTAAGGAATTAAATATCTACTGCAGATGGGTTTGATTCTTGCCTCTTTGTGTGCCTCAGGTCTGCTTCCATAAATTGTGACATCCTCAGCCTACAAGGCCTCCTGAACATTATCTTCCTAGGGAGAGACAAAACATTCATACCCATCAGAGACCTCCAGCCACTGAGAACTCTGAACACCCCCACACCAAACTCTTGTAGCCTCTCCCTTCCTTGGTTGTCACAGCAAAGGGCACAAGCTCAGTTTGGACAAATTAATAACAAGGAGGGAGCGGGAAGCTGAGGTATGAGTCAGAGGTGGCTGCTCTGAAAATTAATCCTGGAGCATTGCAAAGTCAGCCAGTAAAACCAGGGATACCTCAGTTTCCTCATGGATGCAGTCAATGCATGGTAAGGCCAAGCAAGAGATTTAAATTATAAAAAGTTTCAGAAATAAAGCAAAGTATCTCCAAATTACTGCTTTGTGCTCCCACATATGAAGTAGCTGGCTGTGGGCTAAATCCCTGCACAGAAGACAGAATAATACTTGTAAGGACAAGTATTAAATATCCATAGAGACTTGGATTCAGTTCTAGTGCATGTACAGGTTTTGTTGTACCCAAAAGGAATATTGAATCCCTGTATAAGAAAAGGACAAGGGCTGAGTCTCNCTTTAGTTTTGAGGGACAAATATGAAACAAGCAGAGGCCTAAAAGTCTTCAAAGTAATCCCAGTCAAAGTCATACATCAGTATTGTATGCAACTCCCACAGCTGTGACTACAAATAGGTATTCAGGCCAAAGCTGTGAAGCAAAAGCAATGGCAGAATTTGTTTCAAAAAGACCCAATTGACAACAAAATCACAGGGTCACATAAGCAAAGTATTTAACTCCTTTAGTTTTGAGGGACAAATATGAAACAAGCAGAGGCCTAAAAGTCTTCAAAGTAATCCCAGTCAAAGTCATACATCAGTATTGTATGCAACTCCCACAGCTGTGACTACAAATAGGTATTCAGGCCAAAGCTGTGAAGCAAAAGCAAGTCAAAAACTGGTCCCTTCTTCCACCACCCGACAAAATTTCAAATATTCACAAAAATGTAACAAATACCNTGTTGCTATCTATCAATGGCTTCTCTCTCTAGCAAATCTCTGGTCCAGTACAGATGAAAGATGAAGCACTAACTGATGAAGGTGAAAACATACTCAGAACCTAAATGATGCACTATGTCCATTAAGACAATCACTCGTGGATGATTGCAGAAGTATTATTCAAAATTTTGTATTAAAAAGCTGAAAAAAAAAAAACTATAACTTCCAGGAAGCTCCTCATTGTTTTATTTGTTGGGTTGGGTTTTCTCTTGTTCCTGAGCTTTAATTTTGAGCCACAGCAAAGCAACCCCATTTTCCATTTAATTTAGAAGTGGCACCTCCAGACAATCCTGCCTACTGAAAATTCTTGCATTTTGTGTTAAGGGTTCATTTTTTTTCCAAATGAAAGTGAGGGATACTTAACAGTAAAACAAAGTGTTAAGCATTTGTCTAAAATTCTGCAATTTGTGGAAGCCTCACTTTGTCTCAGAAGACAATGGTAACACTTTCTCTTCACTTTCAATTAAATGGAAAAGCCATAGGAATCCTACTGTTCTGCCACGGGATAGTGAAAGGCTTCCATGGTCACTGCAGTATGCAATTAGTGAAAACCATTACTTTGGAGTACACTGCCAGCACCCTGCAGGGAGAATTAGATGTTCACAGCTGCCACCATCCCTAATTTTTCACAAGCTGCATGGAAAGTTTCTTGCACTGAGGATCAAGACTGAACAATGAATGAGAGTGACTTGTGCATATTTTTATTCTGTTTTTCTGGTTAAATTAGAAGTGTCATGTCATTATGATGGAATTGCAGTGTGATGCCATAACAATGGACATATCCATGCAGATGTTTAACTGGCTTACAGAAAGAAGTGTGTTATTTCTTTGAAAACAAGCCACAGGAGCATTAAAGCAATACCTAAGTATTCAAGAGGTACAGACATACCTGTCTATCCAGCCATGTACTGGATTTTCCACAGGAGGCTAAGGAATTAAATATCTACTGCAGATGGGTTTGATTCTTGCCTCTTTGTGTGCCTCAGGTCTGCTTCCATAAATTGTGACATCCTCAGTCTGCAAGGCCTCCTGAACATTATCTTCCTAGGGAGAGACAAAACATTCATACCCATCAGAGACCTCCAGCCACTGAGAACTCTGAACACCCCCACACCAAACTCTTGTAGCCTCTCCCTTCCTTGGTTGTCACAGCAAAGGGCACAAGCTCAGTTTGGACAAATTAATAACAAGGAGGGAGCGGGAAGCTGAGGTATGAGTCAGAGGTGGCTGCTCTGAAAATTAATCCTGGAGCATTGCAAAGTCAGCCAGTAAAACCAGGGATACCTCAGTTTCCTCATGGATGCAGTCAATGCATGGTAAGGCCAAGCAAGAGATTTAAATTATAAAAAGTTTCAGAAATAAAGCAAAGTATCTCCAAATTACTGCTTTGTGCTCCCACATATGAAGTAGCTGGCTGTGGGCTAAATCCCTGCACAGAAGACAGAATAATACTTGTAAGGACAAGTATTAAATATCCATAGAGACTTGGATTCAGTTCTAGTGCATGTACAGGTTTTGTTGTACCCAAAAGGAATATTGAATCCCTGTATAAGAAAAGGACAAGGGCTGAGTCTCTGTAACCTAGATGCTTTTAGTAATCAAGACTGACTGACTGGGTCCAGCAGACAGTCTTGTTCTATTTTCAAGGAAATATTGATTATTTTGCTTCCCTTTCTTCTTGCTAGAGCTAGGATAGCCCTAGAGAAAACCATGCTGGGGTGAAATAGCTGCAGAAATTTTCTGAAATTCATGAGAAATATTTAAAAACAAAAAAAGTCCTCAGCCTGAGAACTGTGAGAACTATGCTTGTTTGAAAAGTAAATAAATATGATTGAAAGCAAAGAAACACATTTCCACTTAATTACTGTTTGTTCAATACCTACTTCTGACACATTTTTCTTTAGGAAATTAAATTAATAATCTCAACTTCACCAGTGAAATTCTACATTTGTGCATCCTGTGATTATGACAATCTCAAATTAAAGACCCAGTGATTCCTGATTATTGAAGTTTAATAGTTGTGTGATTAGCATTGTCAATTAAGCAATACAATTCATGGAGCTGGCTGAGGCAGCAGCACTCTTGTGCGCTTATAATATATGGATCCCTAGTTATTACAGGTTGATACACATTAAGCACAAAAAAAAAAAAAAAAAAAGCTATACACACAAACAACTCAAAGAAAGGACTCATAACAAGAACATCACTGCTTAGCCAAAATTTTAAATCCCTGAAAATCCAAACAGCCTCAGGAGGCTGGATCTAGTCTGCTTGTTGTATTATGGAAAACCTACAGTATTATCTGTTTCATGTTGCTTATTCTTTTCATTAAGGGATAACATACACTGTGTTTCCAACAGTAAATCTGGGGAATTAATCCTTACTTCCTACGAGCTGGAATGATTGCAGCTTCTCTTTAAACATCACACACAGTAAAATTCCCTAGAGAGAAAATATTTCTTCTTTCAATACTGAGGACTCAACTTCTAGGACTTCACAAATCTGTGATTCCTAATGTATGTGCTATCAATTTATATATTTTCTTACTACTCTCATACCGTATCAAAGTGAAGTTTTTGGTGACATTTATGCCACGAACTTCCACTGGGCTACAGAAAGATAATTTGATGATATCAATCAGCCATTTTTATGGAGAGCCAACACTAGGCAAACAAATACCAGCTGTGTTTCCTACAGCGGACAGGGGCTGGTCAATAGAGCCCATGGCACTTTGAAAAAAAAACCCTGTAGGACTTTCAGAGAGGAGCTCTAATCAAATAAAGCTCATTGTTAGAAGCCAAATAGTTTAGATGTCATCAGTAATCCTTGTGTTTCCATAAGACTTTACTTACTCCTTATTTGCACCAAGAGTCAGTAGCAGTGAGGTCCATTCACATGAAATGACCATTTTAACATAAATACTAGGAATATTCACAGAAATATTTATCTTTGATTTAGCCCTGCCCCCATGTGGTCTCTTATGTAGTTTGCTTTTATTAAAACTATCACTGCCAAATACTTAGTAAAGACAAGAAGATATTTATTGCCACCTTCCTCTTCTTTTTAGCTTTCTCCATCCACCTCTTCTACAATTTCATCTTGATCTACCTACTCTCTTCACTCCTTCCCATTTCTCATTCTCTTTCAAGTCTTTCTATGACTGGCCATTTCGAAGTAGGTCCACACAAATCTTCCAATGATCCACACCCAGTTGTAGGGTAGAACTGAGTCACTGCATTTGGATATGACTTATATTGGTTGAGCAGAGATATCTGAGCAGTAAAATTCAGAGGAAGTTACAATTCACAGTTGTTATACTGGACAGGAACAAGAAGTGGGACAAATTCTCAGGTGTGTTTCTGTGGATGACCTCTGCTGTCAGGAATCTCTTTCCTTCCCCATAACAATAAACAGTAGTGCAACAATAATCCCATCAGCCTGGGAAGTTCTGAGTAATACTGGCCAGCAGTTTCTTTCCATTTAAAACTCAAGGCAAGACTATGCAAAGGTTGCTCTTGCAGTGGAATTTATAGACTTTCAAGTTACAGGTGGGCATTTTCAGAAGACATGAAAGGAAATTGGGACAAAGAAGCATTATTAATAGTTAGCAGCATCTTCTTTTGCTCCCAGATTTTCCAACTTCCAGGAGCAAGTTGGCACTGTGAACTTCGTTTTATCAGAGAATGATTTTTATCTTTGCAGAATGGATGACTGGTTAGACTGAAGCTTAACAAAGAGAGATTCTGCTGATTCTACCTTAGTTGTGTTCTGTTCTTCACAAACTCATCCGGCAAAATCCTGTATGATCTTACTCAGCTCCAGTTCAGTGAAACTCCTGAAGTTCAGTACAGGTTCCCTACATTCAAAGACTGCATTCAGACTTCTCTAACCCATTTTAAAGGGTTTTGATGTCACCATCTCTGGAGGCACCATCCTTGCTATATTCCAGTCATATACCAACTCTATCACTAATGGTAAAAAACGCTCATCCAAGCAACTTTTCTTTCTCAGAAAATCCAGAGCCTTTAGCCAGACACCAGCCTGGAAACACACCCCTGCCTTCTGTCTTGTCCTCTTGACATCAGCTCTAAAAACACAAACCTAGAAATGAAAATGCTGCCTGTGTGCCCTCCTACCCTGATCACCAGAGGACAATCTTTCCTTTTTGCTAGAAAAGCACCCCATTTCATCAGGAACATGAAAATTTTGTGTTAGCTTGAAACAAGCAAAGCAGAAAACCTTCCCATATGAAACAGAGTATACTCCATTTCCCCAGGCTATGTAATGCCCTGTGTAACCCTAGTACCAGTCAGAAATAGTTATAAATAAGTACTTATGACTACATAAGCTGGCTTCTGGTGATAAACTACTTAATCATGAGCTAATGGCTCTCTTACAGTCACTTATTCCAGTGCCAGAGTCTGCTGGCTCAAGTTGCCCTAAATGCCCTTGTGTTAATTACTTTGACTAACTACAGGAGCGACTTATTAAATTTACTGATTGCCCTGTCTATAAACCAATATTTTCCAATTCTTCTGCATCCATAGCCAGAGTACTGCTCTCTTTAACTTTGATAATTTTTCATTGGCCTATGTTGCTTTTGTATAAATTCAGTGAAATTTCCCTCTGTTTACAGGGCCAGCACAGCACACTTAGATTCAGTGATTAAGTTGTGTTCTGTTATAGCCCTGTCCAAGGGGCAATTTTTCTTCCAAATCCAAGGTTTCAACATTTAGCAATCAGTAAAATAGACAAATATCATATGCCTTGGATATTAAGATATATGGGACCTCATCCAATTTACATCTTCTTCCTGTGCTGCTGAACTATTGCAATTTTCAGAGATGCTGTAGCAGTTCAGGCATTATTAGCAGTGCCATTTTCAATTTCTTTCAAGAACAAGTTAATGTCGTTATCATCACTCTGTATCAGTGCCCCACCTGAGCTGACAATTATGAAAGGAAGAACACCACTGGAAAAAGTCAGAGACTTCCTCAGCATCACTAATTGTAATGCCAGGGTGACTGTTAGGGTGCATATATGTATCAGGGAATAAATTGTTTCAGTCTACTATTACATTTTCCATCCTCTCCCATCACTAACAAGTTTCTGAAATCCCTGCTTATTTTGGCCTTCCAAGATCACAAATTTAAATATCTTTGCTTAGTGTGTCTTGAAGCAGACTAAAAAGGTCACCCTTCTAACTAGGAGCATTAAACTTGGGTCTCTCAGGTGCAGAGGTGGTGAGCACCTTGCTCCCCTCTCAATTAGTATAATCACTTATCTCCGTGCTTCACCAGTGACTGCTGGCAGAATCCAGGGCAGGCAGTGACACAGGATTGCCTCTGTGACCACGGGGTAACAATGGCAAGGTCTCACACTTATTTGAGAGAACCTGAAGAGGAACAGAACTGTAATTTCTGGTGTCTCTAAAGCATCACCTCCCATACGTGCAATTCCCTTTAGCTTTCCAGGCAGTCATCTGGATTTAGAGGTCGTGTGGCAGCACAGCAGAGGCTGCTCAGCACAGGAGAATTAAGGAGAATTAAGGGGTCATTAAACACCTCGGTACCACCTTCTGCAGGGAATGCAGCTTAATTGGGATAAGGACCCAAGGTTTTCCAAGCTACAATAACTTCCCCAAACTGTTTTATGGCATTTCAGTATTGCCTAGAATTTCAGCAGACCAGGGGTTTTTTTGCAAGTCATTTCCCCCCATGCAACATTCCACATTTGCAAAAGAATTTTTAGAAGGCAGCACCTGATTATACCAACAGAATATTTCCATGGTCAAGTGACAGACTCCTAGGAATCATTTACCTTTATTTGGAGTAAGGAAGGTAAAGAAGAGACAGACAATGAGGATTCCAGACCTTTCACTGTATAATAAAAATCTCAATATGTTTTAGAAACTAGTAACATTATTTATATTAAAAATATTTATACTGTACCACAAACATGGGAGCCATTGTAGAAGAATAAAACCAAAAAGCAATTTAATACACTGCAGTTTTGCCACTGAGCTGCTATTTTACCAGGGACTAGAATTTAATAGTTACTCTATATCATCATGAAGCACAAAGTTTTGTGAGTCCATGCTGTTCTGCAAGTAAGCCAGGCAATGAAATAATGAGGGATTGTGACATGAGTCAGAGATAAATGACTCTGAATATTAAAGAAGGAAAGAAAAAAAAGGAAGAATGAGAAATGTAATTGATCACAACAAAATAAAAAATCTCAGTGTTTTAGAAATCATTGGTCATTTTTCTAATGTTGCAGCCAGGAAGATAATGAAGAACCTAAACCTAAATGGCTTTATTTTCAGACATTCTGAGCACTCTTTCATGCAGCTGGAATGGTTTCTGCTCAGTTTAAATGCTATTTCTTTCTAAAAGAAGTAATTTCCCACACCACTGTCTGTCACCTTTCACACTGTTATGACTACAAGCAGTCAAAACCTTATGATGGCACAGACTTCTGTTGAAAAAGGACAATTAATTCTAAAAAAATTATGTTCCATGGTGAAGGCTCAGATTTGCAAATTTTATAAAGCTTTTCTACTGGAAACCTGTGTCAGACTTTTCAACTTTGGAGTACATTCAACTTGGAAACGTTTAAAATATTGCTCCCAAGGAACCAGAAGCATTATGAATCCCACTGTGAATCAAAGAATTCAGGGTCAGGGTAGTGCTCGGCATTTCACAGATCTAGTTCCTCTGTCACAAAACTTTGATCTTAAGAATTACAAGCTTTCTTGTTCCAAGATGATGATATTAAATAAAATTCAAAAATTTCAGGCCTACCAAAACCTGTATCTGCAAGTGTTTAGTCAAGAGATCTAATTATTGAGCAGTCCAGGTTCTTTTTGGAGAGTGAGGTTTCACCTAAAATTAGAAGAGTAACATGGCTTTTGGTTCTCATCTCTTGGACATCGCAGGGAACACATTCCATTTCACAAAATGAAATTTGTTGTGTGCCTTTTTTCTCATTTTTTCTGGATTGTAGCTCTGGACCAGACATAAACAAAATATTTTTTAAAGTGTGGAGAGTTAAGACTCACAGCCAGCTTTAGACAGTGAGATCCCCAAAGACCACTGCTTCTTTATATTTCTATAGAGTTCCTCGGGACCTCTTACTAAAATGCATAAAAATAATAATTAGTATGGCAGAGCAGACTTAAAAGGATCCCAAAACACAAAAGTAAGCTGATGTAAGATTGTAAAGGATTTCTGCCTTTTGTTTATTTTTTACCACAAAGAGAAATCATCTTTTTATCAATCCACACTTGAAGCAGTAAATTATGTTATGGAAATTATTGATCAATATACATTCATATTCCTTAAGTAAGCCCTTCCACTCAATGCCACCCCAAGAATGGGGGGAAAAAACTTCTCTTGATCCAAAGCACAAAGGACTGAGAGACTTTAGAACCACCTATAAGGAATAAAACAGAAAAACTGATTTCTCTTCCCCAAGTCTTCCTTGCCCAAAAGAATGAAAGGCCCACATCCTAAGTTCCCTTAGGAACATTTCTAAATGCTTGCTCTACTTTACCTCCTTAACTGTTTGATCAGACCTATTTTCTCAAAAAAAAAAAAAAAGAAGAAAAGAAAAGGTTATTGACTTCTAAAACCTTCTCTCTCCAGAGGGATCAATAAAGTTTCCAATGGAAAAAGCAGCTCATATCTCATTGCCATTGCTGCATTTGCACTGACATCCACTGAGAGTGATCAGCGACACGGGGACCCTGCTGATCTCCTGAATCTCCCAGGATGTGTGCTAGAGGGAATAGTGTGGGTGTGGGTGGATGTCTGGACATCAGGGACTACCGAAAACACAACATAAAAAATTACCAAATACATAGCCCACATAGGAGAAAATAACACCTTTTACACAAATTTTATTAAGAAGTCCTGAGGATTCTTTTCTGAAAGTGGTTTCAAATGTTATCTGTGGATTTCTCTTTTCCTGCTTCCCAGTAATCAGCATTGATTGGCTGGGCTGTGTACAGTGTTGTGCATGCAAATTAGGTACAGGATTGTTGTTAGCACTGGAAAATCACCTGGCTTTAAGCTGCACTCTGTGAATGCACATTTAGCCTGCTCATAAATGGAAAGCTTGAGAGGGGTACAGAATGCCCCTACAGCTACAGCTCAGAATATTAATCAGTTTGAAATATATTTAGACTGGATGCGCTGGGATTAATAACATCTCAGCGATAATAGATCTTTTTTCTTTAGATAATCAATCCAGATTTTACTTTATTTCTGTTTTATAGCAGCATGATGGCCCCTGTGAAACCAATGGGAGGTTCTGAAGTTTCCTAGTGAACAGCTTTGCCCACATGTCAAGGTCTTTCATCTCGAGCAGTATTTGTGGTCCCAGATAAAAGGTGAGCAAAAGTAGCCCAGGGTGGGATTTTCAAAGGCTGGGTCAGGGCATTGTCTCAGACTCAGGAAGCCCCTTTCTTCCCCTTGCCCACCTCAGGGTTAGAGAGCTCACCACTCATGGGCAGGGTTGCTCTTCATCACCACCTCAGCATTGCCAAATTCCTCACTGAGCACCAACCTGGCTTCAGCAGGGAAGACTAAGAGGGAGGATACCTCTGAAATCCAGTGGTTACAGTGTCCTCCTGGGAAAAGGAGAACACATTAAACATTCCTTAACATGCAAAGGGAGATCTAAGCCACATTTCCTGGTGTGTACATCTTGTGCATGAGGTCACAGGACTCCTGCCCTGTCTTCTTCCTCAGCTGGAAAGCGATGTCACATAGAAAGAGGAGGTCTCAGGCACTGGGTGGTACAAAGCACAGTGCAGCACTGTAGCTGTGCTGGCTCCTGTGAATGAATCTGGACTGCAGCATTCCTGTCTCACTGTTGAAATCCAGCTCCACCATCTCCTCCTGTGAGAAGCTACGTGCTTCTCACACACCTTTCTCTGACACTGGCCTTATCCCACAAAAAGCCAGTGCACCTCCCTAAGCATGAATGCTGCTCAGAAGACACATTTTGAACTAAGACATTGGCTTAGCAGCCTTATAAAACCCTTCCCCACATCCTTTTTTAGCTCTGAGTCCAAGATTAAAAGACACCAAAATTCTGTGTCCATCTAGGTCAGGGAACACTTGAAACAAATTGCCTTATGGTCCCTTTTTACTGTGTTTAACTCTGCATTCCTGAACCTCCTGCAGGCACTGGGATATGCACTGGGATATCCACTTTAGCACAAGCTTTGCCATACCTGTGACTCAGTACTCTACAGGTGTCTACCTGGATGCCTCCCATTGTTTTCAGCTGAGTCAGGAGCTTAAATCCCTCTGAAAATGGGATTCTGCAAGTCCTCTTTTGCCTCAGCCAGTCAGGCTTTTGTTCCCTATGCTAGGAATTATCATTTTTGCTTACAAAAGGCTTACATTCAGACCTTGCTGATGACCTAAATACAGGACTCCATTTTCTGAGAAGTGATTTTGAAATATGAGATAAATATGCCACAGCTCTTATGCAGCATGGTTTCCAACTTATTTTACTGCTGACTATCAGCCTAAAATGAGATTTTATACAACCCAACCTAAAAATGGAAGTTTATCATAGAACTGCTGATGGACTCTCTGCAATATGATATATGCCAATGCTTTTAAAACTCCTTACTTAGAATTTAATTTTAAGAAAAGGAGCAGAGAATGAAACCTCACTACTAATACACTCTTCACTGTGAAAAGATCTTAGGGTATTTCCATGCTTTACCCGAGGGTAATTCACCTTTCAGTTTCTAGCAAAAAAATTGCTATCTCCATAAAAAGAATTGCCTCGAGGAATTTGAAAAAACTTGAACTATTCCATTAATGAGATTTTAATGAGCTGCCCAGTAAAGATAAGGGAATTTCACAAGGATTTTTTGTTTTTGTTTTCATTCCACAACTACAGTTGTATCACAATAGACTAAACACATCTCCACAAAAACATCTGTCATTCTTCCCAGTTTTACAGTAGGGCTAAATTAGACCTAATACTTCTTGTTGCAATTCTGTAGTGCTAGTTACAAAAACACCTTTATGCTTTCCTCTCAGCAGCAGAAACCTTGTTATTCTAACTCAAAGTTGACCAACTGGATGCATCTTCCTGGCCATGTTCCGATAGTCTTGGCAAAATAACCTCAATGCAGAATTTCTTTCCTCTAAAATTGCATTTAGTCACAACACTTCAGCCTTTTGTCCCAGAAACAAATGGGATCAAGAGCCTTATCTCAGAAATTTCAGGTAATACTGGTGATCTAGCTTTTTCTGATGTTACCTTCAGGTCATTATCAGTATGTTGGGTATTTCCTGATGTATGAACTCCTCTCTGCACCATGCAGATCCTCTTTCCATAGGGTCCTACTTTCCTATTGTATGCCAATTGCTGTCACCAGCATTCCTCTTCTCCAGCTCATTGTCTGCCCCCCCTGCACGCAGGAAGGAAGATGGGATTGGGTGGGATTGGGCAGCTGTGGGCATTTCCCAACACAATAACACAAAGATCTTACTTGTCAGCTATCACAGCCCCCTTAAAAATACAATGGGAATCTCAACAGTCACCTCATCTTCAGTACAAAAAGAAACAGTATTTATAATATTTTAAAATTAATGGAAAAGGAGAAAGAAATGTTTATTGAATCTAGGCTATTTTTGACAGTTACAGATTTTACATGCTATTAATCCCAGATCCTCTCATCTTCAGCCATAACAAATTTTTTGAGCAAATAAATAAACATTACCACAGAAGTAGAAGAGTGCCACATAATTACACTCATAATTTGTGAGGAAATTAAATTGTTTTGATCACTGACAGGGAATTGAAAGTGTGTAAAACCATATTGAAAATAATACACAATACAGTATTTGTTCAGAATAAATATAAAAGTAAAAGCCAAAACCAAGCAAGAATAACATTTCTCTTTGAACTCCTGAATTGTTTGTTTCAATTAGAAAGTAACAGGCAGACACAGCAGAAGCTGACCACCTCAGAGAGATCAGAAAGGACTTTTTCAGATCTCCTCAGAGAACATTTGCAATTGCAAATCAGATCATACAACAAGCACAGAGCAGTAACATAAACCTTCTTCAGCCTGACTCTAATCCACCTCTGTGACACTAGTGAAGATAATTTAGGTATCCTAGTTTAATAAACTTTTTTGCAATTAAACAACAATAAAGAAGGTTCAGCTAGTAATTTTTATGAAGTATTGTAATATTTAGTTTCCAGGTAAATTTAGAAATTGGGCACATGTTATTCCCTTCATTTTACCAAAGGCTACAGCACAAGAGCAGCAAGTGTTAGCTTGGGGGGGTTGGCAGCAGAGCCGGAACAGCAGTGCTCAGCTCAGAGTGATATTCTGTGGTCCCCTGGTCCAAAAGGCCATCAGAAAACAGAGGCACCACTGATCACCAGTTTGTCCAGAGGTGCTATTTGTACTCTGAAAGCACTCCTGACCAGCTCATCTGGAGGGCACACAGTGAGGAACCAGAGAAAACCATAAACCTCTGTCACTGTATGTCCATTTTCCCTTTACATTAATGGATGGATGCACCCTCGTCACCATTCTCCACCTCAGTTGTGTATGTGCATTACTCGAAGTCCCAATAAAATCCAAGTGTGGTTATAATTTTTCATAAACTGTATAAAACCAGCTCCTTTTTGAGATGACACTTTGTTTCAGTGTTTGGTTTCTCCACTCCCACACACGTTTCAGATAGCCTAAAATGGCACAAGGACTCTGTTGAGCATGATTTATTGCCCTGATTTATTGAACTGAGCAATGACAGAGCTCCCGCTTGACAAGTTTTCCTTTCTTCATGGCAAGTAATTAGCCTTCATATTGCCAAAGGGCCCTTCAGCTGCCCTGTCAATGCTGCTCCAACCTAATGAAAATACATCATCTTATCACAGTAAGACATTTACATTATTCACATGCTGCTTTCCAGTAGCCTCTCATTAGCTCCAGCCTGCTTAACTTTGCTGGTTTATTTGTTGCAGCAAAACAAAAAATATGACGCTCACAGAGGAAGGGAATCACCCAGCTGCAACTTTGCCTCTCTGCTGGGTTAAAATGAGGTCTTCTGACACCCCCATGCCAACGATTTTGAAGAAAGAACGTGAGGATATACACCCCAGCACACATTCCTGGCTATATATTTTCTTTTTAGCCTTCACAGAGCTGCATCCTGTCATTAGGCACAGCCACAAATAACAGGTAGTGTTATAATCCACACTTCATCACAGTCATAATCCCTCTCCTACCTCTTCCTCCTGACAGGTGGTTTACAGCTCTCTGATCCCGATACCGACCTCATCTCCTGCCAAGCTGCCAGTGCTCTAGCAGCAAACAAAATCTATAACCACATCCCTGCCTCTTCCCTAACTGCCTGGGGGGAGGATAAATGTCAGTTCAACAGCCCTGCTAACTCTTTCAGGCTGGGCCCAGGCCCTGCAGGCCGACAGTCCAGCTGGGGAGGAAGAGGAGCAGTGAGGGCACGTCCCAGGTTTATACTGAGGAACACGGTCTGCTGAGCACTCCCATAAAATCACACAAACAGTGATGCCCCTGGAGATTTGCAAAGTACCTCAGCACCTTAGCACACATCACACACAGACCTACCCAAATAACTTTAATGCAGCCAGTGCAGCTGCCAAGAGCAATTCTGTCCAGCAGCAAGATCTTCAAGGCTGTCCCAGACCACCTTGGACCCGTGGTTAGGAAGACAGATTGTGCAAGAAAAATCACCTGGTGAGAGTGAACAGACAAGCGAAAAAAAAAAATAAATTCAGCCAGGCTCTCTTATAAACAAATCATGATAGATATTTTCTGAAATATTTTAGCATTCCAATCCACAGATTAAGATTTTAAGGTGCTTTCTCCACCTTGCAATTATTTTGTTCCTGTTTCTGGGACAGGGAACTCTTTGAAATCCACATAGATTGGGAGTCTAGACTGCCAGAGAGAGAAATTAGAAAGCAAGGCATCATTATGAAGAAAATCTAATTTCTTCATCTGGAATGGATGAAGAAATGGTAAAATATGAATTTTACCTTGTAGACTTCAAAGCTATCAGTGAGTTGCTTAATCTATAGCAAGCATTTTCAGTCTGCCACCAGCAAGTATTAAAAAGAAGGATGGCTCCTACCAGGAGACAAGCACCTGGCAAAGATATATCTACAGAAAGTTGCTTCCTTTGCAGAAGCTACCTAAGGGCCAGTGGGGTATTTAGAGAGTTTACATTCAAGAAGAAGCCAGCTTCCACCTGGACTGCCAGAGCCTTGCTTTGGTCATGCCAGGTAACAGTCTAACCCTAGGTGAATGCAAAAGGGTAAAATAGGGAATAAAGCCCCAACAGCTCTGCTAATCTGTGGCTTGTGGCTTTCCTCAGACCTTGCCTTCTCCAGGAGACATAAAAGAGGGAAAAGCAAATCTCAGCATCCTCTGCTTAATCCTAACAGACGAGGATAGTGAGGTAAGGTGAAGAACATTCTCAGTCTCTGCACTCCCACTGGACTGCACACCTGAGAAATACAATTGGAAATATTCATGAACTGGGCATATTGCTCCCAGCAAGTGAGAGATAACAGATAAAAACAGTGTTCTCTAAATCCCACATTCTCCCTCTCATATCCTTTGGGGGATGATAAAGACACATCTAACTCCAAGTTCTGGTTTTCTGCTCCTGCCTTTTGCTGTCTGTAGAAGGAATGTCTCATCATCAGTCTAATTCTCACTCTTTTGTTTTATTTCAGCTTTCAGGACAGAAAAATTCCCTGATGTAAAACAACTGTCCAGTAGAGCAAAGCCCAAAATGGATGTGGTCTTCTGTTTGCTTGTGTTTATTTTTGCTGCTATTGCTTTTGATACTAACACTCTATCTTTCTTTCAATCTTCAAAGCACTTTGGAACACTTTCCACTGCCCACTTAAGAAATATGAGATACTCATAAAACATTACTTAGGAGCAACAAAAAATTGAGCTGTCCTACAGCCATGTAGGACATGACAAAAAAAAGAAAAAAAAAAAGAAAAAAAAAAAAAAGTTGATTAAATTCATGCTATATAGTTTAAGAGTAGCTCATTCCAACTGTGAGCAACTAGATACTTCATCTTGAGCTTGCTTTTCAAGGCAATGCCTAAGGAGGGTCTTTAGTCATAGTTCCTTGCTCATTTCAGAAGTTTCCCCATGCCAGTGCTATTATGCATAAGCATCCTTGGAAGCTGTGGCAGAAAGCAGATATTGGGCTTCTGCTATTAAGGCCAAAGGCTGCAGATAAATAAGGTTGTGGGGACCCAAGGGAACACGCTGTATCCCTCCTAATTGCTTTTTTCATTTTCAATTTGAATGTACAGTGACAAAAGCCTACTGAAATTTCAGGGTAGGGGAAGGAAGAAGGGTGAGAACAGAAAAGTAATCACTTTTTCAAGTTTTCTTAAGCCCTAAGGGAGATGCAGTGTGAAGTCTTGAAAGTCAAAAAGTAGGTCCTGCTTTTCCATCCGAGTGATGAGAAAAAAAGAAATATGTTAAATTTGCCTGATAATTAAACCTTAAATGTAAAAATGAAAAAATCAAAAGCTGAGAGTTGAGAGAAAACTAAAGCACATTTGTAAGGATTTTAATGAAAAAAGAAAATCCACCTTATTTTCTTTCCTTTGACCCACTTATTATCAATTTCATTGAAACCTTGCTGTGGGTCATGTAAGCTCCAATGTCTCTCCTTTAAGCAGTAGGGAGCTTTCTGGTAGGCTGAAGGCTGTATGGCAGATAAAAAGGCTCCCCAAGATGTGGGGGCTTTTCAGTCTCATTGACCCCCTTTTGTCTCCCTATTCTGCATTTCCTTATGAGGCTCTGTTATATTTCTGCCCACTCTGGAATTCTCATCCCTCCACCTTCTTTTTTTGGTTTGCTTTTTTTTTTTTTTTTCCACTGGCATTTTTCTTTCCTTTCTCTTTTCTTTTATGAGAAATCTCCCTAATATTTTATTACTTCCCCTTTGGTCACATCTTCCTTCCTCAACTCCCTGTGGTGAGGGGATGCTGTCACTCCCTATTGCATGCAACCCATCCAAGCAATGCTGGCATTTCTGTTCCCAAATTACATTCCACTGCACAGCTCAAAGGCAGAGCTGTTTGCAGCAGCCCTGGATCTGGTTTTCTCACAGAACTCCCAAGTCCTGCGTAACTGCAAAGAGGTGTCCTCAGAGGAGACAATTCACATGCAGACAGCTCATCTCTGAAAAGCTTTTTGAACTCACCTTGAAGAACTGGTGACAGCAGGGGGAAAGCTGTGTATCAGGGATTTCATTCCTGGTTTGAATAAGGTTCAGTAGCTGTGAAACTACAGGCCAGTTTGCAAAGGTGGGGTGCAGCCAAGACGGGAAGTGCAGGTACAGATGCCAGCTTGAAGGCAGTGGCAGGGCAGAAGATGATCTATTGTTAGACTTTGACAAGCTGGCACCAAGTTCTACAAGCTGCTGAGTAAATGAGTCATGAGAACAGGACTGGAATGAAGTCCCTTAGGATAAAACTGATGTCCTTCAGGGACTGAACCAGAGGTCTTGGAGAGAGGCTGGGTCAAGAGGAATTGCAGTTAATCAGTATCACCTCTTCGTGCTGCCAAGCACCCACAAATCCCTTTCATTGTGAGTTGCCAACTGTACCTCAGAGACCTTTACAATACACCTTTCTCAAGCATCCCCAAGCAAAACAGATTCCTCCATGGAGCCCTTAACCATAATTTTCAACTCAGCGGTGTGTTACAATCCTTTGTGTAACTCATGTGAGTCAAAGTAGTACAGAGATTCTGCTTGCAGCAACAAAGTAAACACTAAATGTCCTTTTTAATTCATGTAAGGCTTATGCAGAGCCAATGGGTTCTTATAGCATTGCCAAGTAACCAAATATTCTCCTTCCCCCTTCTTCTTTTGGTCTTGAAGAGTTCCTCCTCTTTATGTGAATTGGGAAGACTAAACTAGACACAACTGAGGGTAAAAAAAAAAAATCAGTGTTTTAAACTTTTTTAGAAGTCTTTTTCAACATTTTCCTTATTTTTTTCCTGTTTAAAACTTAAAGAAAAAAAAATAGAGGGTCTTGGGGGGTGGTGATGTCACAGGCATGATCCAAAACCTAGTGGCTTAGATGCTCTTGAGAAGCACACTTCTCTAGGCCACGCACCCCAGTGAAGGAGTCTCACAAAATGCAACAGAAAAGATTTCTGTCTTCTATTCCTGCATTCTCACACAGAGGGACAACCCAAGAGCTGTGAAAAACAGAACATAACCAGAGTGGAACATCATAAGGGCTTCAAGATATTACTTCTGATACCCTTTTCTCATCACTTTGTCACATCTAGATTAAATGCCCAGCGTGTAAGAGGTTGCAGGAACCGTATACAACAAACATTTTTTATCATATGAAGAGAGATAGCAGTAAAACTGCCAAATACCATATATCCAAAACACCAACCAGAAGAGTTAATAGAAAACTCACTTCAGTAGACACAACTCCCTTATCTACTACTCAGACCTGTCACAGAAAGTGTATTAGCAGAGTAAAAATGTGACTCCTGCTGGATGACATTACTTGTAATGCTAATGTGATTATGAGAATAAGAAATTGGGGGTATAACCTACCTTCTTTTTCTTTCAATATATTTGTTCAATCACAGAAATCCCATTAGAAAAGAAGAAAACTGGGACGAGGATGTATCTCAGCAGTGCTTGGGTCACAAAGTAGGAAAATGATGATAACATGACAGGCCTTTTTTAAAAAATCAAATATTAGAGATTCCATCACAGAGCTGAGATAAAGTATACAAGACATAGTGCAGCCAAATAATGTATCTAATCTGCATGGATAATGTCCATTTAATGTATATGCTAAGAGTCCCTATTTGAAATGGCTGCTATTAAATCCTTACAAGAGTTAACCCAGAAATTTCTGTGCCTGAATCTCCACACAGAGTGGAAGTTAATCACGGTTAAAACAAAGATGGGTGAAAGTGGAAATTACTGGCCCACACACCAGACTCGAAGACAGAAAGGGGACTTGAATACCACTTAAAAGTTTAAAAGTTCTGCTATAGAAGGGAAAAACATAATCCCAGTGCTCTAAACCCTGAGGTCAGTATTCCTCCTAGAAGCACAAAAGGCAGGTAAGTGCTCCCTGGTGCACTCTGACCACTATGATCTGTCACACGTAAACCCTGGCTGAGCTGTTTCCACAGCTATTGAAGATCCTCATATCCAACTAAGAATTTTGGCATTACAGATGCCAACCCAACATTTAAGAAGAAGAAAAAGATACACTAATAATACAGCACTGGATAAGAGCATTTTAAAGGGGTTTTTCCATTTCAAAAAGATCAGCTAAACTTTTTAACACCGTCTAATAAGAGTCTCTTATGTATTCAAAGAATACAAATTTAACTAGAGGAAATATTACACAATTTTTAATAATTTATTAAAATAAATCATAATTACTGTAATATAATCTGTTGATTCTTGTTATCTGTGACAATGAGATGAAAGAACAAATAAAAAAGGTATTTTAATTAGATGTTTCTTCACGATAATATTCCTATCAGTAATCATTTCTTAACAAATGCAAGGCAACCGTGTCATTTTAGGAAGCAAGCCTGGGAAACAATTACATCCTTAAATAAAACCCAAAAACTCCTTATCCTTTTCTTGTTGCTGGAAGGTGAGAAAACACATAAAAAATGCACAAAGGTACATCTGCTCCAGTGCAGCCCCAAAGACTCCTGCTTTTTGCAGGTCATTTTAACGACACATTTGTGTGTCAAATCTAAAATGGCAATGCTTTGAAGTGCCAAGAGGGAAAAGAGAAGTAATACTGGAAGTAAAAAAAAAAAACAGGGCTCAGAGGGACATGTCAATTTATTATTTACAAAGCAAATTTGGGGGTTTATTCTCTGATAAGGACTTCTGGTATGAACTTTGGTAAGTCATTTTAAGACACATCTGACGAAAGACTTTGGTTGCACAGCCTTAATTTCCATTTGAGCAATGCAAATCCACATAATAGTCCTGAGTATCATAATGCAGGTGACCCTCCACAGACTCTACACCTTTCTTTCCCTGTTCTGTGTGCTCTCTTCTCCACCTGTCTGCTAGAAGTGTCGTGCCTTTGATGGGGACAGTAGATGTCTGGTTGAGCTTAGGTCACAATGTCCTGGATGAAGTGATGAGCAGTAACTTTAAAGCCAGTACAACTCAGTGGCAAAGCTAAGCTAAACTCTTGGGCCAGCACTGTTGGGACCCAGGCTTTAGGAACGAAATTCCAGGTTGATGCAAACACAGCCCCATTACAGAAGGAAGAGCTGGAAACTGAACTACTACAGGAATGTGACCTCTAGAAATTGATGGGCCCTGACAACATCCACTGAGGTTGTTAAGAGAGTGATTGCTGTCGTTGTGAGGCCATTCTCCATAATCTTTGAGAAGTAATGAACGGGTGAAGAAAGAAACTGTTGTTGTTTTATTGCCACACTCCATGCAGCCACTCATGCAGAGACAAACACTGCCTTATGGACTTCAGTAGCCACAGGACAGCTTAAGACACTGAAGAAAACAGTTTTACAAAGGCAGAAGCAATGGGTCCACAGGGAAAAAGGGTTGAAATACGATCCTCAATTTTTGTTCAGCTACAGCTGCCCTTCCTTTTAGCTGGGCCACAAGCTGTATGTGAAATATTGACAGACAGAAGGGGAGTGTGTGTACATCGGCAGCGATTGTGGAAGACCTTGGCCTATAAGATTGTGTTGATAGATAATCTTCAAAGGGTGGAACACAAAAAATTCCCAGTAACATAATAGGAGCA
Organism: Sinosuthora webbiana; assembly: GCA_013397395.1. Classification (NCBI taxonomy): domain Eukaryota; kingdom Metazoa; phylum Chordata; class Aves; order Passeriformes; family Sylviidae; genus Sinosuthora; species Sinosuthora webbiana. The sequence goes on from VXBN01010946.1 coordinate 70,807, forward strand.
GTTAATTAAGAACGCAAAAAATAGAAATAGCGTAGGGAAAGAAGAAAAAAATACAGAAGAAAGAATACAGGATATTAATCCATGCCTGGCCTGTAACAAAGAGAAAGAACCCCATCCAGAAAGTTTAACTTCAGTAGAAAAACAACCCAAAACCAACCAACTTTAAATAAAAGTTTAAAAAAGAAGAAGCAGAAAAGAAATGGCAATTTCACCTTCGGATAAAAGCTACTTAGAGAAAAAGAAAGTACAGAATGTAAAAGAGTATTTTCTTTAAAAAAATATTTTACATATTTCAGTTCTTGTGTTCCCCTTGGGGTTTGCATATTTCAGTCACACAGTTATCCAATTAAAATGAAAACTCTGCATTATCCTTTAGGCGAGGACAGCTGCCAGCTGCTAAGTTTTATAAAGTCTTTAATCTTGTCCATAAATATTTAACAAGAATTGGTTGGTACACAAGCCAAAGTAAAGTAAGAAATCAAAGGCATGAGCTCTGCAATAACCTCTGTATTGTCTGAATGGAGATGAACTACTTGAACAAAATTATGACTTTTCCCTTTTTATGTTTAAAATTATTATTAAAATGTATTCAGGCAACTTTTCTGATCATTTCCTCATTTTCTCCTCCTTGTGTAATGTGAAAAAAAGAAATTAAGAACTAAACATTTCAAAACCCAGATAAATCTCTCTTTTCCAAAGAGAGTTTACAGCGCACCAAAGTACCAATCTCTGCCATTTTATCCCCTATGCTTCAGGCGTTAATTAATTGTTTCTCAAGCACAGCTTTCAATAAAGGGTGACATCTTCTCACGATGCAGGTGCAATGAGTCTGCAGGTGTAGCCCACACCGGGTCTCTGCATCACCAGCACACCCTGGCACGGGGGATGCTGTGTAAAGCCCACAGCAGCAGCAGCAGCACTCACAGCCTTCTCATTTCCACTGAGGCTTACCAGTTTGACGGCCAGGCTGGCAGCCTAAGCCACACCCAGGGGCAAGGAGGAGCCCTGTGATCTCTGTGTTTCCATGGACTATGAGCACAGAAATGTACCTGGGAGGAGGGAGCCTCCAAAGGCACATGTTGGAGGAAAACAGTGATGCAGCAGCCCCACGCCAAGCCAGGGAAAATTGGCAGCTCTTGCTTGGATATAGAATATTCCAACAAAGTGCTGAGCTGAGGGACTTGGACATTCACATTTTTAAGGCTGCATGTCTTACATAGCCTCATTTTCCCAAGAGGCAGAGGAATATTCCTGTTGGCTACAAGGAAATGGTGTCCAGTGCTCCCTGGCAGGCCCAGACCTCCACCCCAGTGTTTTGTCCACCAAACTTCATTGCCATGGCCTGGACTATCAGCTCCCCAGGATTTTACTAGGGAGAACAGACAACATAAGGAACAAGGATGAAACAGCACCTTCCAAGTCCTCTCTACCAGTGATGGACAATCCATGCCCAAGACAGAAGTGCTGACTCACACCTGTAGGTCTCTTTTCTCCAAATATTTGCAAACAGAGTAACATATTTTTTTTGTCTAAGCAGACTTAGCCTGATTCCACCCTCACCTCAAGGAATTATTGTAGTTCAATTTTTGCTTGGATTAAATATATACTGCTAAGTATAATCAAACTGAGAAAAGGTCCTTTATCATAGACTTCAAAAACATAACCATTAGAGTGACCAATTTCTTGCCCATTCAAGTGTTGGGTCTATAGAAACTCAGAATTGAGAAACAGCACAGTGAGCAGTCTCAGTCTAATAGAAAATATGCAACAGCAAGCACTGCTCTTAATCCTATTGGTTTGAGAGTAGCTCTTCAGATATCACACTATTTCAATGGGCAGAATATCGAAAACTAGAAGCACAAGCTCTCCGAGCACAGGCTACTGAAGAAGAGGATCACCCAGATGACCTTATGGCTCTATTTCTGTGCCAAAATCAGATGTCTGTCAGCTGTACCCAGCTCAGGTGAGTCAGAGAGATGTTCTTAAACTGATTGCTTTTTACTAAGGCAGATGCAGGAGATTAAAAAAAAATATTAATTTTAATTTCCATAAAGACTGTAACACCTAAAATAAAATAACCCTCCGTGTCAAAAAGCCACCCTTGATGTAAACAGTTAGTTATTGGAACTGCACTCAGAAAACCACAGCTGCATATGCTGTAAATTGGCTACAAGGCACTCCCTGGCACAATGGAGCAAAGCATGCACTAGAGCTTAATCCTCCTGCTTTCAGAATCAATAGAAATATTCTTCTCAATTGAGCAGGATGGGATGAAAACACTAGAATCAGCTTCACAGAACCGGCAGAGTGAATTGTGAGGAATGCTGGTGATGAAATTAAATGAAAGGGGTCATTTCCAAGACCTTTGTGAGTGACAGGTGCTGTTCAGAACTTTGCATTTTCAGTTTTAATCTGAAACCTGAATATAAAGAAGCCTGGCTTTTCAAAACAAGATCTTTGACCATGCTGTTTAGGTGGAAGGCTGGTAGGAAGACAGGCAAAAGAAAAGGGTTCTTGTGAGATTTCTGGAAATTAAAGCCTTGATATATTCAAAACCACCAGTCATTAATGAAAAAATATGACTCATTCTCCCATCTCTGTCACTGATGAGTCAAGAAAGCTTGAAAAATTATGGTTGGAAGTACAGGTGACTGCAAGTCTCTCTGAAGTTAATGAAGGCTGCAGAGACTAAGCACAGTGGGAAAAGTCAGGTTATTAATATCCCTGCACCAAAATTTCACATACTTAGAAGTAATTCTGAGTCAGTATTGACTTACCTTCTTCAAGTAATTAAAATAAGGCCTTCAAAACACATCCATGAAAAAAATGCTTTAATTCTTCTGAAGACAGACTCAATGTACAAAGCCTATGGCATATCCCACCCAATCTGTGATTAAAATGCTATTTGAACTTTTGAGTCCTTCACAGGACTGTGAATAATTGAACAAAGGAATTCACTGCTATGGTCAAGGTGAGCAGAACTTGATAAATATTTTCATGGAACAACTTATCCTCATAAGAAAATTTCATAGCAGAGATTCATCTCTGACATGCATTAATTATAGATGAGGGAGCTCAATGCAAAGATAAGTTAGGCTGGGTAGGTACCAGGGAAGAATCAGAAAATTTGCACTTGTTCTGTGGAGAAAACCCATTTTGGCCAATGGAGGGCTCCTCAGGCTCACAAGACCTTAAGGCAGAGCTAATTATAAAGTTCAGACAGAACAGCAAGAAGTGATGAGCTTGACAATTCCTCTGATGGAGAAAACAATCCGGGGGATACCCATGGAAGGTTGAACATAATCAACCTGAGGTGAAACGTATCAAAACTGAGGAAGGCCGTATGAAAATCATTGATATCTGGGTGAAAAGAGCAGGGGTAAGCAGGAGGCAGTCCCATACTTGCAGTGAGGGGCAGACAAAAGCAGGAAGTTACTTCTTTTTTTCTATTCAATGAAAGCTTTTCTTCAGCAGAAGCACAGTTTGCGTGCCGAAGGGCAGCGTGACTAACTGAGCCTGAATTCGCAGCACAGAGCAATAAATACTGCTGGATGAAGCCATGGCTCTGACAGCAATGCTGTGAGTGGATGAAAAGGTGCAGTTTAGCTGTAGAGGCTGCCAGGGACACAGCGTGGCTGCGAGCTGAACCGTGTCCCACATCCTCTGCGGGACAGGGAGGAGACAGGGAGCGTTTCCTCTCCAAGGTGCTGAACTGCCCAGCACAGCAAAATTTGTCTGCCACAAGAGAGGCACAGACACCCCCTCTCCCATTCTGGATCTCCCCTGTAGACAGTACAGATAAGACCCGGTACAAGATATAAACAACTTGAAGTGCAGGACATATTGGAATTCTATTTTCACCTGATGGTACATTGGAAAAGATTGCAATTAAGCAAATGGGAACTTCTAAAGCAGCACCAACTCCCTTTAACTGATACTATTACTTTAACTGATTCCTTCAGCAAATAGCCAGCAATCGCCTTTATTTTCTACCTTCCTTCCCCGCAACAGTAATCGAATCCTTGTTAACAATTTTCAGGAGGAAATCTGAACAAACTAATCTCTGATAAAACGCCTCTGCTCGCAGCTGTGCAAGCTGCTTTCTGAGAGAGAGACATATTAAGCCTTGAAATTCTTCCATTTACTATCCTCATGCCAATGAGAAAATGGAACATTTTAATTGACTTTTGAAAGAGTGTTTGCAAACTGCTGACCTAGAAGGAAAGCCCTGCAAATCATTTGCCATAGATTTCTTACACGACTAGCGAGAAATCTGTCAGGAAGCAAAACAGCCACAGCCACAGCTAGTGAGTAGTGCATAAAGATCAAGGTAAACACTGTTTTTCATAAGCCTCAGCCAGAGCTAAATGTAGCTTTGATTCAGCAGCAACTGAAGCATTTTGCACCACAGTGTCATGCACACCATTTAAGCTTTCCTTGAAAAGGGAAAACCCAGGAAAGCCCAGGGAAACAGAAAAAATATAAACAGATACAGATGATCTGGTTTATAGTGTTTGCCTCTCAGGTAGAAATTCAGGTTGCTTAAGCAACTATCTGCTTGTTCTCTAATTTGGAGGAACTCTGCACACATTATCATAAAACTTAAGAGTAGAGTGAATACTCTCATCTCATTCTGATAAGAATTGATTCAGTGTAATTCTACTGCCTTGAACCGACCAGAGCAGCACACCACCATTAGGCAGCACATATAGATCTGCTCTAATGTGAACTTTCTGTAATAAATGATTTGGATTTCATTCTAAAACCAAATTACATTTCTGATAATGAAATGTGCTACTAATCTTAGAGATGTTTACAGCTGCAGAGGAACATACACCAGTTACCAGTAAGGAAACGAATGGAATGATACAAGCCACACTCCTGCACTTCCAGACCAGGGGGTTACATTTTGGGTTATCTTGACAGGCTGGATTGCAATACATATTTTGGGCAGTGCATACTTGTGATTCATAGTGATGGTTCTCTTCTACTCAGCCCTGATGAGACACATCTGGAGTCCTGTGTCCAGCTCTGGATTCTCCAGACATGCACATGTGATGCTCTGAATCTGTGGTACAGTGATCCATCCAAATCATCACAAAGACCACTGAGGGCTTTTAGACACAAGTAGAAGCTGAGAGAGCTGAGGTTGTTCAGGCTGGAGAAAGGAATGCTCAGGGTGGTCTCAGCAATGCATCAAAATACCTGACGGGAGAGTAAAGAAAATGGACTCAGACTCTTCTGGGCAGTGCCCAGTGATCAGATGAGAGGCAATGGCCACAAATTGAAATACAAATACATGTACAAATAAAAGAAAGATTTTTTTCACTCAGAGGGTTCTCATTCTCTGGAACAGGTTTCCCAGAGAGGCTGTAAACTGTCCATTCTTGGAGCTACTTCAAACCTGACTGGACAGGATCCTGAGCAATCTGCTTTAGCTGCCTCTGCTTTCAGAAGGGCAACTGGATTCAATTATTTCCTGAGTTGCCTTCCACCATCAACCATTCCAGGATTATGGAATTTATCATTTTGGTTAATTGTCTACCTATCTTTCAGGGAGGTAGCTCAACAAAATTGTGAGATGTGTATTATTTAATTTAAGAAATGTGTGTATGCCACTAGGCAGGACACATTTGATGCTGTGTTTGACAGCTGCAGCCAGGGAAATGGTTTTGAAGTGTGCTTTATATTGCAGTGCATTAGTGTGACTGCTCCTACTGTCTAGGGACTGTTATTAGACAGAAGTACCTGAAAAAATGGATGCCATTGCTCTTTCCAAAGTAATGTGTCTATGAAAGAGTTCAGCCTCTTTGGTAATGCACAAAGAAACTGTAACTCATATTTTATATATTTTAAAGCTTCCATAATTCAAAGATACCAGCACTTACATGTTATTGATTATACTTACAGATCCTGAGTTCTGGGACTTGTTTCTTACAGCCAAGGATCACCCTTTTTTCCCTCTAATGCATTCATATTTTTCGTTGAAGAGCTGCTTCACCCACAGGCAAACACTTGTATTCAGTTGCTGCTTAACAGCAACCACTGCTTCTTTGGTTTTCCTCTTAGCTTTAGTATGATCTCAACAGCAATTCTGTACTGATTGATCTTACTTAAACATAGTGTATATATGTCTCAAACAGCACAAATATTGAATTACAGAATGTCACCTTCCATTCTGGTATTTCTCTGCCTTGGTTTCCTTTCCGAAGCTGCTAGTCTCATCTATAAACTGTTTTGGATCAAGAAGTATTTCAACTAAAGCACGCAGGTGGACAGAAATAGCAGGAAATATGAACAATAAATCTCTCTCACTGCATGCTGAAAGAAGGTCTTGGCTTCTCTCTGCATGTGCATCTTCAGAAAACAGATTGAGATGATTGAACACAGGAAGACTTTGCCATGGTGAGGAGGGAATATAATCAGGCAGGACTTGAATAAATATATTAAAAAACAAACTAAAATGAAAAAAAAGTTCCATTTTCTCTCAAAAATTCAATATCATGACTAGCCTTCTCCATCGATCTCCTCCCTGTCAGAAGTATTAAATGCTGATATGGTGCCAACTTAGCTGGTCAATAGTGAGGGGCTTGGGCTTGGTGTGGTCTCATCAGCATTCAGTAGAACTACAGGACTGTGCAGCAAGGATGAGAGAGGAAGGGGGAGGGAGAGGAGACAGAAGCAAAAAAGGATTAGGACAAATATTATTTCTTAAATTACACAGTAGGTTTTCATGTTAATGGATATCCCCTTGCAGACTTCACGCTAAGTAAAGAAATTGGCTTAGAAAATACCAAAGACACAAGCATGATTATTTTTGGTGGTTACGCTTTGGCAGGAATTTTGGCAGCCTTATTCCACACAGACATATAAACATATCCTTCATTCTGTAAACAAGCCTCCATTACAGCCAGAACAACTTCTACTCTTTTTCTCTTCTCCCTCTGCTCCTCAGACAACACCAGCTTTTCTTGAGTGAAAAACACAATCCAAGGTCTTAACAACACCCCAGAGCCAAACCTTTTTTTTGGTGCTATCAGATTTTTTTAAATATATTTGTACCATGTATTTTTTTGAGGATTATATGTACTTATTTTCACCCATAAAGCTTTTTCAACTGGGCCAAAAAATTGGTAGTTTATGCCTTTAATGAAACACTAACCTTTTCAGGCAAAAATCCACCTTGCTTAGCACGGTGCGTGGACTGTCACCATGAACAATCCCATAGAGAACTGTCAACCTATTTCCTTCTGCTCTTCTGGAATTTATATTATCTGGGGCCTTCCCACTCCCACCCTAACCACCTGTGCTGGCTGCTGGGGTAGAATACAGTCACAATCCTAGCTGCACCTCCACAAACTCACACAAAATTTGGTTGGTGGGATTAACAGTATAATTTCTTGTTAAGGATTTATGGGAAGTGCATTCACTGCATAAGAAAGCAGAGAGATGGAACTGTGATGAAGATACGGGTTTAGATAAAGTTCCAACTTGTAGTTTCACATGGTGTTACTGTGAAAAGAAAAACCATTTCCATGCAAGCCTTCTCTCTCACTAATATTGCTGGATATATGAAGAGATTTCACATTCAGATTTTGTCACTTAGCAATTTATAGACACATCTACAGTGGGTTCTGATTGATTACTTCTACCTGTTCCAAACACCCTACCTGAAATTTTATAAAATATAATGTCAGCAGTTTACCACAGATCTATTAAAAGAGACCATAGATTTCTGATTCCCATTTGTATTGAAAATCAATAACTAGGCAAAAGCAAGAGATTTGTTATTAGAATGGAAGGTCAGGAGCCTATAAATCTAGGTCATATTTCTGGGTTGAGTCTCGGTGCCTGTGGGTCCAAGTATATAATTTCATTTTTCTGTATCAAACTGCCTTTGTAAAATGAAGAATTTAATTTGCAGAAGGCTTGCAAAGGAAATGTATCATTTATAGAGGTCCTGAAGTCTTCAGGGGGAATAGCAGTCTGGTGTCACCAGACTAACAATAGGTGGCTGATAATTTGAATAAAAAACAAGTGAAATGGGAAATATCAAGAACAAAGTTGGGCACAAGGCAATTAGTCGAGGCCAGTTCAGTTGCCCTGATTCCTTTCCCTTTTTGAACACTGAATAAGGCAGGTACCCTGTAGAGAAATAAAATAGGATGTTATAATTGAAGACACTGGACATATAGTTAATGTTGCATGGACAACTAAAAATCTGGCAATTTTCAGCCTCAAAATACTTGATTTTGCAGCCTAAGCAACTGTCTTAATGAACTTCATTGCTCTAAATAAAAGCAGACTGTTAATACAGACAAGCATCATTTTGAAATGGGAATAAATTTAAATAGAATAAATTATATTTAATTTTACCTGTCCCAAGCTTACCTCCACAAAGTCATTTGTTAGTCATTCTGTGGGCACAGCCCCATGCCATGGGGGTCTGCCTGTGTTTGCCTGAAGTTATCTCTGAATGTAGAAGGTGCCGCTGAGCCCTGAAAGAGTCCCAACCCATGGGTCCCAACCCAAGAATTTACCAAAGAGATAAAATGGGTGTAACACCTCTTTACCTCCCCCACATTCTGCCTTTGTGTCATCCCTGACTTTGCTTCCCCCTGAGAAACACCGATTTGATCCTGGCATCCACATCCTATTCCACACCCCAGCCATTAGCACCTGGAAAAGGCCCAGGGACTGCATTTAATTCTTCTTTGAACTGAACCGTGACTTCCTCTGAAAGGACAGTCTCGCTATCCAGAAAGGCAGAGACATCTAAGGCTTACACCGCCCTGCTCTTTCCTGTAGCACACTCTCATCAAGGGGGAGGCTGTGGAGGTCGCAGGAGGTGCCCGCTTTCCCCGGTGGAACATCCTGGCTGTCAGTGTATTTGCACAGCTGTGACTTAGCAAATGGGTCTGACGCTAAAGAGAGACACGGAAAGAAGTGTTTTTCTTTCTGGTATTGGCTGAGCAAACCTCACAGGCACTGTGCTAACAGGGAAAAATCATTCTGAGGTGTCTCCTGTCATGCTAGCCAGTGAGTATTATTCTCTGAGTGCAGCCTTGTTGAGAAGGAAGAGGCAATCATTACATAGATACTTTTTGATCTACAGCACATTTTAAGGTAGAAGTATGAATTTGAGAGTGAGAACACAAGGACCAGTCAGAGAAGAAATGCTGCTTCATCTGGAATGAAACCAGCAATGGCAAAAAAGACAAGACTATCATGAAATACTTTCTTTTGCAGCATGAGCAACCAGCTTCAGCACGTCCTTCACAAAGCCTTGACGGCTGACCCAGACCCTACAGAAATGAACAGCAGATTTCCATACAGAATGTTGCTAGTTTCATCCTGCTGTGACTGCAGGATATATTTATACATTTCTTGCAACAGACACAGTATTTTGTACCTCCTGACAATCAGCCACTGTCATTACCCAGCCTGTGGGAGGCTGACTGCCTTCCATTATATATGCAAAATATGTAGAACTAACTAGGCTGGGATCTGGCTGCTTTCACCTACTTGTTTATCCTTGTGGAAGTGCTGTATGATTGACAGCAGACAAACAACAGTGTAGGACCCTTCCTAAGTGTGCTTTTTGCCAGGTCTCCTCATTACAATGCTGCAGCTGGACCACATTTGGACCACAAAAATATGTATATATGAATGTCCCCAAAGCTCTACAGAATGAGCCATACCCAGCCTCGTCTCTTGGATTCACTCTTAGATGTTAAAATAAGTGTTTCAGCTTATTGAGAGAAGCATCAGTTGCATCAGTCAGACAGGTGTCCCTCCTGAAGCAGCAGGAGTGAGTGGCATAAAGCCTTTTTAACCTCTGTTGGCACTATATATATATATTGTCTGTGGAATAAAATGTAGAAACCAAATAAATGGCTGGAAAAGTACAGCTGCACCGAGCAGAACAGATGGACCCTCATTTCCCACAGTTGTGTTCCCAGTCCAGCCCAGTCTCACCTCTCCAGTGTCAAGGACAAACAGAGCACTGGAGTTTCTCTATGTAATTTTGCAGTGCACCAAAAGCAGATATACAGACAACATATACAGTGTGTGGAAAGATACTACCTGCTGCTCAGTTCATAGCTGCATTAGTAGTTTGCAGAGTTTTGCCTCCAAAAACCTGGCATATTTTTTTGAAGTTGTCTCTAGAAATATAGAGGTAGAGCAGAATCACACTCAGAAAAAAGAAAAAAAAGGGTAATTTCAGCCATTAAAAAAATAACTTTGGGATTTAAAAGAGTAGATTCAACACTAAAATGAAATGAATTCTTTTTCCGCAATTTTTTATGATTTTTACAAAAATGTATTAGTTAATTTTTTTTTTTTTTTTTTTTTTTTTTTTTGACAAGAAGGAATTGATACATTGATACATGCCAAAATTTCCATGCCAATAGAGGGAGCAATTCATTTGCCATTTCAGTGCCTTCATTGTGAGGACTTTAGCTTGTGGCACTTCAGTGAAACTTACTCCTTTACAATGCAAATACTGCTGTCAGATGGGCACTCATCAATCAAAGCATCAACTAGCTCCTTTCTATGGAAAGCCTGAGTCACTCCTTTTTATATCAGAAGTGAGCTACAGGAAAGTGGCTGTGTCAGCTGCCCTGCTCTAAGAAAATGTTTGATTTATTACCAAAAATACTTGAAATGATGAGAACACAGTGTCCATGACAGGTAGATGAAGGATGAAGGCACAGCAAGGGGACAGATGCACTCTGCTGTGCTCTGCGCTGAGATGCAGTGGGAGCTTTCTGAATGTACAGTAAAAATCTGTAGGGGTGCTCAGGCTGCCTCTGCTCTCTTTAAGATGTAAGTCAAAAATCACTTCTTGAGCTTGTTTCTGCCAATATAGACAAATCTAAAGGGAGATCAACAGACTATCTGCTTGAGAAATTACTTTTTCTATTTAAAAAGCAATTAATATTCATCATAAATATGAAGCCAGAGGCGCATCTTTTTATTTACAACATTCTGGTTAAGGTTGGTTTCTATGGCAGAAGAAAGGAAGGTTTGTTGTTTTGGTTGTTTTTTTTGGGGTGGTTTGTTTTTTGTTTTTGTTTTTGTTTTTGTTTTTGTTTTTTTCTCAGATACATCCTTCCAGAGGAATTATTCAACTAGTGATCTTAGGAAGAATTATTTGGCTTATTAAAAATATTTTTTATTCTTTGATAATATGCAAAACGTGACAAAAGATCAGCTACTTGTTATCATATCCCACTTTGAACATTTCCTTCAGTGTGTCTGCAGCTGTACTTTCTTATTGCTGTTTTGTGTTTCAAAAGCAGTGTTTGGAAATACAGCAAGGCATTTGATTATTCAGCACAAGCCTAGGTCAGAAAATCACACTGAATAATGATACTAAGCTGAGGAGAATCACAAAATTAATTATAATTTCCATCAGACCTTCAGAAGCAGATAGCTCTAGGCTGATAAGAAGGACATTAGGGTCTGGATAAACAGCTATAGAGCTGAAGATAATTTCTCCAATTAAAGGTATACGCATTTACAATTTCTACTTTTGTGTCTGATAGCAAGAGCTACAATCACCAACATATGTTGCAGATAAGGAAAGTTACATTCTAACATGTTCAGATTAGGTTAAAAGTTGCAGAAAAAAGAAACAGAGTCCAGTTTAGTTTTCCACTTTACAGCCAGGCATTAGTGAACAAGTTCAAAGACTGTGATCTCATTGCATTAGAAGACCAATATATTCTCACGTGGCACAATATGTAGCTCCTTGGTAAAAAAAGAAATACAACCTGGCCATCAGCAGTGGTGAAATACAAGGGCAGGTTTAGGATAGCAGCTCAGAATTACTCACTGTTGGGCACTTGGAGACTGATCTTATTTCCACTGAAGTGAACAATTATGCTTCTCTTCACGTCCATGGTAGAGATTTGACACTTTGACTAAATAGTTTCCCTGTTGTTTGACAGTCTTTTACAATAAAAATGCGTCAAGCTGCACAGCTTCCCAGCACCAGAGGTGTGTCTATTTATAACCAACATCTGCTCAAACTTGTGCTCACTCCAAACCACTACTGTGTCCACATTGTGTGGACACAATTTGGGTTTAAATCTGCATAATCCCTTGATGTGTACTGAAAGAAGACAGTGGGAAAAGCTGGATCCCTGGGGTCCCTTAGCACGAGTCCAACTGCATCAATATCCAGTGTTGATAGGACAGATATGCTACAAATTGAAGCTGCCACAAATCCCACTTGCTCTTGGAGCAGTGGCTGAGCTCAAGAAGACTTCTCATCTACAAGGTCTTTTCTGGTACCCTTCTGTGTGTACATGAACAAATATTGCAAGGATTCCTGCAAGTGCAGGGTATAGGCAACAATCTACACACACACCATATGCACAGCCCACATTTTACCTTCCTCTCATGGCAGAATCCCTGAAATTCATAGAAGAAGCAGTTTTGATGCTGTGAAGATTATCTGTGCATATCCATCCCATGCTTTGCAGGACCTCTTCCACCTTCTCAGCAGCACCAGGCTAAGTTCTGGGACAGAGCAAGTGAATAAAGGCCATATAATATCTTGTATTTTCAGGGGGATTCAGTCACATGAAAATATTAGCATGAGCAAGGTCTAGAGTCAAAGAACATTGTTATATGGAATTTACACCCTGTACTTACAACTCTGCAAATGTGGCCTTATAACCTTCAATTCTGTTGCCACAAATATTTACACAGATAAGGAGTTTCTGAGACAATCGGGTTTTGCTCAAAATGCAAAATTCCACATTTGAAACACAGTTCAGCTTCTATACATCTGTGTAGTATACAGATATATTTAGATATACATAGATATAGATATAGAGAGATATATGGATCTGTATATCTGTGTCATATCTATACATCTGTGCAGAAAAGTGATGCTCAATTTGAAGCACTGCCTGTATCACACCAATGCACTAAAACCATAACATTTCCTTTTATTCCAGGATGCCATATCATTGAGATGTGCTCTGAGAAATCCTACTGGACAAACATTATCCTGTGAAGCCTTTCAGTTCTGCAACTGCTTTATTGCAAGGCTCTCCAGGCACAAAGAAGAGTGGCACCTCATCCCATTGACTGCACTGTGAATTACACTTCATTCCTCTACAAACCTCTCTTCTCCCCCTCTGAGATAGAAACTGTTCAATTTCTTTTGGAAAGAGAAGAAAAAAACTTGGATTAAAAAGGCAGCAAAGTGTGTGGTGATTTACCTTTTTCCCTGTCTTACTGAGAACTGTCCCAGAGATGTTCTGCTAAAGTCAGATGAAACTGAATAATATATTTTAATATCACTGAAGGCTAAGTTTGACCTTTAAATATTAATATTTAAATATTAATGAAATAGCAGGAGAAAGCAGACTGACAGGTGTAATACAAGTCAGACAAAATAGCCCAGTAAAATTATATCCTGCATTGAAATTCTCATTAGTGATAATGAGAAATGTACCTATAATCCGTGATCTGAAAATGTACTCCAGAAAATCCTAGTAAAATAAATGATCAGAAAATTTTGCTTAAAGTAATTATTCTTATTTTATAACTTAGGGGGAAATTCGGAAAGAGAGGAAAAGTCAGAAACCTCTACTTATCCATGTAAGTGGACTTTCTCTTTAAATTGGACCCTAATGGATTTGTTTCCTGAAATATTTTACTCAAGGGTGTATTTCCATTCCAATAGCATAGGAAAATCTTAATCTTTCTACAGTTCTTCACACTAGTTCAACTAGATCGTTCTTTATTAATCAGAGTGTATCTCTCAAACACACTGTGAGTACTGCTTATACCAGTAAAGCTGTCTGAGAATAGCAAAAAATTACATGCTGAAATTATAAACATTTTCCCATTAAGTGCAATATAACAAGAGGGAGGCAGAATTTTGAAGAGGTTTTCATTCTGCACCTTCACTGCTACTGGTAAAATGGCAAAATCAGAGAAGTCAGGTGGAGACACTGGGAGCTTTTAAATCATCCACACTTAAAATTGTGTGTGTAAATCTACCAGAAAATTTTGAGTATGAAACTCAAAATCAATTAAAATACACAATAATAATGAATGAAAGATAAACAGACCCACATCTGCTAAAGCTGTGCTGTTTGAAGGAAAGACAAGATGATGTTCGAAATGATGTAATTAAAAGTTATTTAAAATTAGTTTGTTTATTCTTCTTAAAGATAGTTAACTATCTAGAAGGTGTAAAGTTGCAGAAGGTGTAGATGTGTAGAAGTGTGTGGTTGAGATGAGTTTTAACTTCCCTGGAGGAAGTAAATATTCCACAGTAAAGTCAAGATGGCCAGGGAATTGGATTTGGCATATCCCCCAGTGTCTCTCAGCATCACCTCCCGTGGCAGACTTATTCAATGTTTTATCTTCTGCCAAAAAAAAAAAGTGAGTAACCCTAATTCTGTGTCACAACACAAATGTCTTCACTTTTGCAGATAAATTCTTATCTCAAGTAATCAGACTCTGGAGAAAGCCTCACAGTGACCAACAGACAGCTGTACAACATCATCCAGAGTCAGAGTACTGCAAGATCGCGTAGGCAGAATACTGAAAATGGTGTTTTCACAGGGGATGTCTATTCTGAGGGGGCCAATATCTGTGTGTGTCCTAAGTCTGAACTGCCAAAACATATCTCTGAGAGGCAAGGGTTTAGCAGAAGGACATGGGAAAGCCCTCCAGACCATGTCTCTAACAGTGTCCAGGATTCCCTACATGCCCTGGACCCCAGTCAAGGATTGATAGTATCAGGAATAAGCAAGCATAACGGTTACTGAAATCTATCCAAATGGTATGAGTGGCACTCTAGGGCAGTACAGCATTTCAACTCAACCAGGTAAAACTCACAGCCTACAAACCCAGATAAACATCCAGCATGATTTCCCAAACTGCACAGAAGGACTGCTCAGAGCCTGTTCACTCTGTACTCCCAACAGCCCATGAAGAGAGACAAGCACCACTGTGGAGCTCATGTGACACTGGAACTGCTTGAAGTGAGGCCTTTAATGCAGGTCTCTGACACTGTCCATGGTTAGATGGCAGGAAAGAGACCATGAATGATTTATTCCAACCATGCAGGATGTCTGTGGCAAAGGTAGAAGCTCCACATGTGTTTTCTGAGTTCCAGTCCTACAGCCAACACAGAAATAACTTGGTTATGTTATTAATGTTGTTTCTTTACACCTATCAATTTACATGAAAATGTTTTGAGCTGTCAGAGGATGAGGGAGTGTAGAAACTAGGCTGCATACCATGACTTTCTTCTTTGATTCATGCATATCCTCCAATAAGGCTCTGTAATTCTAATACCTGATGTGCTGTTGCATACCCAGTAAATGACCTGTGTTTTACCACTATGAAAGTAAAGATGGAACACCTCTCTTTGAATGACTCAATGATTAAATAATTATTAATGAGACATTATGCTTTTAAACATTTCTGGCAAACGATTAAGCTAAATGTTTGACGTGGCTTTTAGAGGGCTGTAGCATGATGCTGCCTAGCAACTGAAATGTCACATACTCTTTCTGATACTTTGTGATGCAGACAAAATAACAAACTTTGGTAAATACACTCAGTGTCATTCATATGTCAAGGAGTTTTGCCACACCAAACAGTTTTACATTTTCAGTGTATCTAAACTTTCAGTATTCCAAACTTGTACCCAGATACTCTTTACCATGTACACAATTCTTACCTGCAGAATCCTGGCAACCCCAGCATTTGTGTTCTAGATGTGAACAGAACATCTTCCTGCATGTCAAATTAAAAATAGGGCTCTGCTGGGAGAACCAGTCACCTGCAGGATGTCTACAGGCATGGGTGCTCAGGAAAACAGTGCCAAGACATTGAGTAATGTGCACCAAACTGAACATGGTGAGCTGCAGAAGAAAGGTTAAGGACCTTTACACAAAAACATGACCTGGAGGTCTGTTATCACTACTTGAAAAACCAAAACCTTTCCCTTACACTATTGACAAATATGATGAGTAAGAATTTAGCTGGACATTGGGAGCAATGTACTGTTTTCCCTCTGCTTGGTTCTGCAACAAGCTCAGGTAGCAATTAGAATACTTAATAAACATCAGCTAAATTCTATATCTGCTGCCCTTATTTAACACTGTCTAAAAGAATGTATTCACTTTATTATTGTCAATATTTCTATTAGTCATTTATGGGTTGTTTAAGAGAATTTGAACTATTTTTAAAGTGCAAAGCAAGAATTTGCCCCACTGAAAGACAAAGTGTTGGTCCAAACAGTGTATGAGCCTGATGTGGTTATGAATAATAACTGCTCTTGATCTTTCCACACTTGCCATTCCCATGCATCTTACTGAAGTTCAAGGGGAGCACTGGTAATGCTGAGAGGCAGCTTTGGGAGGCCAAAGGCCATGATGGCTCGGGAGATACAAGATTATTAGTTTGTTAGAATTAAATCTATCACAGGTTCTACTAAATAATTGAAGGCAGATCATGGTTTTCCTAAGCTCTGTTTGAGCTGCACTGTGTCAATAGAGACAAAGACTTAATTTAAGCCACGTTTGTGCTCTCCTGTGCCACTTTCTGGTGCTTACCCTACAGAATAATATATAGAAAGGTAAGAAGTTTCTGCTCATGCTTGTAGCCAACAGCTTGAAATAACCTGTATCTAACACTGCCATGGAGTAATTATTTATCCAGTAAGAACAGACCAGGATAACACACCAGGACAGTGTTCTCCCACTGGGTTGAAAAAAAGAGATGTGACACCGCCTTTTGTCACATTACATAACAGAGATCAAAAGCACCACAGCCACTTAAAATCATCTTGATCCCCTGAGGAGGAACTGAGTTGTCCAAGAATGCTGACACATAAACTGAAGGACACGTTAACAGTGAGACAGAGTAGGTCACACAGTCTCTGGATTACTGTGCTTTGCTGATTAAACATACATGAATGAATGGAGTTTTGTTTCTAAGCTGGTTTTCTGTGAAATGGTCTGCATTCACATCAAGGGCACAGTCTCAGGAAGGTTGGCTACTCACTGGCTTCTTCTCTCTGTTACAGGGAACAGAGAACTGTAATTCAGGTATGTTGGAACAGCCAGGTAAGAAAACTGCACTAAGGCCAATGTGAACCACAATTCCCTCTGGATTTATATGACAGTTCAAGATCTGACAACTGAAAGAAAAACCTCTGGAAGATACCAGAGCGTGCAATGGTTTCCTGTGCCAACAAGATAAGAAATGTGGCTCTTCCTTCGCCTCATTTTAAATTTTTTGCCTATCCTGGGGCACAAGAACAGAAACTGTAGTCACCAACAGAATAAACTGTGATCCATTAAGAAAGACTGCCATCTCCTGGTTTCTTCCACAACAATCTTCCTCGGGAAAAAAAGACTCGGTTTAGTTAAAGCTTATGGTTGATCATAAAGTCATGCTTGCTCTGAACCTTTAAGGGAAAATGTCACAGTTAATAAAGGACAGGCAAGTGAAAGCTGGAAAGGCTAATGCATGATGACTGCACGATACAGGTTAAGCCAATGTGTGCAATAACTACAACTATCACAGCTTGACACAGTTTATAAAGGCCTGAACCATAAAAGCTCAGAGCCCAGTAATACAAGCTACTTAAACATTCTCTTCTGGAGAGCTGACTCTCCAATAGTCTGCTGACTTTCAATCAGAAAAAGCAATATTACATAATAGTTGATAAGAAACAACCATTCTCATTCTCAGGGATATTAAATCTCCTTTAAATGGCAATCTGAAATGGCTTTACAAGTAAAAGTGATTTATACCAGGTATAAGAACATGCAGAATTATGCAGAGCAGACTACTGTAAAACCATGGATATATGAGCATAATAATGATATTGGGCAAGGGAGAGGCGAGCCACTCCAAGGAAAACGTGAGAATGAACTCTTTTGATATTTTCCTGAAGGTGTTCAAGAATAGGCTAAAATGACAGCCAGCTGGAGGTGTCATAGATTACTTGACATGGCCTGTGCTCCCTGTTTAGTTTTCTCCCCTGTCCAGGTTGATGAGAATTTGTTCTCACTAGATGTATACTTTGCAATAAAATAGTGTTTTACTATCACTTCTATATTTAAATTTTGGTGGTTAAGAATAACACACTTTTGTTTAATCCATATTACAATAGTGCCCAGAGCTCCCCGATACACATGGGCCTTCTCTGTCCAACACAGACTCTGTCTCTTTAGGTCCCATGCAAATACCTTTTTTTAAAATAGCTCTTTCTTCAAGGCCCTGCAATCTAAACACAAACAGGCAGTGGGAGAGAAGAAGTATGGCTATCCTCACCTTACTGATGAAGATACTCCCACTGTGTGGATGACATAAACGAAATGAGAATGATCACTTAAGGTAACAGGAGCATCTACAACTCCACAAGACACTGAGGTCTGTCCTCACAAGTCCCACACTCGGGATGTCTTCAAGGAAACAAACATTTAAAGCATAAATGTCACTTTGAACATAGGCATGCTGTCTGCATTACTGAATTCAGAACCTGAGCTCAAGGAGTTAAATTATAATTAGAAGAATGCTAATGCCATTGTTTAATTAATGTTTGGTTTAATTCAAAGTTTTATCCCCTTTCTTCATCATAGGAAGAATTTTGTATTTTTTAGAATAAAGGTAAAGGGAATTTCAAACTGTTACATACAGAAAATATTACTCTTCAGCACAAAAAGGTTTACACATTTTAGGAAGAAATCTGGCAATTCAGCTCAGGATGTTATCTGAAAGTTTTTCAAAACAGTTACCATTCCATTCTTCTATAAGCTTTAAGACTTCTGGGTAAACATATGAAAATTAATGTTACTGAAGAAAACTCAGAAATGTGTGGCACTTCATTCTCCATCATCTTTTTCACTAACAGTATAAGAAACATAGGGTAACTACTCAAGGCAGTAAAATCTGATTGCAAATTTCAGAACCTACTTCTAAAAAAGCAATTAAAAACCTAATAAATGTCATGAGAGAATATTTTCTTATAAATACTCGGCGAAGTGGAGAAAATTTTGCAGTGAAACAGTGTTACAGGATAAGTAAATGAAGGAATACACCTGATGAACAACTTAAAAAGAAAAAAAAAAATAAGGTAACCTCAATCCTTCTCCTTCCTCTTCAAGTAAAGGTATTTGTGTGCTGGAGCTCTCTCACAGCGAGGGTGACACCTTGTGTTCATTTCAGCCACAAACTGCCACTAATCGGCCTCCATCCAGCTGCTATGTACCCAGAGTATCCCTCCCCTTCAAATTTTATCTTCAAAAGAGCTGCAAAGAGTTTTAGCTGACCCTGTATATTTCCCTTACTGTATCAGATTTCATACTCTCTTTGAGGTTAATCACGACTTTATATCGTTTGAACAGAGCTGTTTTAAAAGAAGATCTATAAACAATAAAGCAATATAAAAGACACACTCCTTCTGAATAGGAGACAGTAATATATTTACTAGGATTCTTTAAATTAATGAGAGCACTGTGAAAGGAATGCCTTTTATGCCTGAGAAAATTATTATTTTAAGGGTTATGAACCTGTCAGTCTGTAAGTTATAAATTAGTTGCTACACCTGCAGTTTGATTAATCTGCTAATAAATCACTTGATCCTACTTGTAGCCTTTGCAGCATTTTGTGAAACCTTCACTAAGTTTTTTAAAAGCAGGAAAATGTTAAAAATTGGATCTCTGTAGGTAAAAAATATTGTGAATTTAGACACTGTCTTAATAAAAGTGGCTGTAGCTTACTGTCATGTGCAAAACAGGCTATTTATCAACATCTGCTAGGGTTTGTGGAACGGGGAAGCAAACAACTGTAAACAGCCTCCTAAAATAGAATAGAAAACATTTGATTATTATTTTATCTGATTTAGAAAAGCAGCTTCTGAGGGCCCCCAAAAATTTTGTAAGCTTAAATTACAAATGCCAACACAAAATTTGAATAAAAATAAAATTAAATAAATAAAATAAAATAGTGTCTAAACTCTTAAACTGTGTGCCATGCATATTTTTGCACTCCAGTTATCCAGGTACCTCATGGTACCCTCCTGCCTGCCAGTGGCACACTACAAACTGTGCACTGCTCTTGGATTATGTCGTTTTTTGTCCTCTCATTGCCTCTGTGAGGATAAAAATGTGTATAGGACCTTGTTTTCAAAACAGATTTTTTGTCTGAAGTGTGTAGGTGATAAACATAAAACAATATCTCACTGCAAGGAAGAACTCCAGCATTTCATACAAGGTGGTATTTCCTGGACTTTAGTCCTCTGTGGGTCAAAGAGGAGACCATGCATTAGGACACTTGCAATGGTTTCAGTTCCAGCTGTAAAATATGGGCTGGATGAGAAATTTACTAAACAAAGTCACAGATGTGATTTGAATCCAGCTCTATTGCCATGTCCACAAAGTGCTGCTGATGTCAGTTATAACTGAGACCAGACTTCCATACGGCACAAGGGAGACATTATCTGAAAGCAGTATTAAAAAGAAAACAACTCAAAAGATGTGACTGTGATAGCCTACCTTGCTTTTTCCAAACATGGATCCCTTACTCTCCTTGTAAGCCTTACTTTGAATTCCCTCAGAGGTTCAGTGATATTTGGTGATTCCCTACAAAGACATGATTTGTACCAGCAATTTCTAACTCATATTAACATTGACATGCTCTATAAATCAAGTCATCTATTCTCTATGTGATGCATCTGAATATATCTGTATCTATGCCATTTATATCAGTTCAGGCTTGGGTAACTTTTCTCTGTCAAAGTCCACATTTCAGAATTATATATCTCCACTAAATTAAAAAATTGATTATTTCTGCAGATACCTCTGTATCCATCATTTGCATATGTACACAGATTGGTAAGGCAGACACACTGGGAAAAAAAAATCTGATTTAAAACCAAGTCCCTTTGTATTACTGTCTGACAGATAAATTTGCTCTAACTTGTAAAATAATAATGTGCTAAAAATTAAAAGACAGCTCTGAACAGTTTTCCACTTTGGGGCTGTAAGCAATAAAAGCTTTAGTTTTCTAGTTCAGAACTTTTATCTGAATGGTGCAGATGTTCATAAATTACATCAGTGTTGATATTCTTCATGTCCAACCTAAGACATTGAAAAAGTATTTTTTTCAGAAATTCTGATTTCTGAAAATAAAACTTGTCTTCTTTAATTCAGCTCTGTACCCAAAATCCTGTATTAAAAAAAAATGACTACACACTTTTGTTTCATGATCTTTTCTAGATGGGATTTTGGCACCTTTTGTATAAATTACCACCTTCTACTTGAAATGATACAACTGAAATCAATGACTACCTCTGTGTTACATTTTAAACAACACAAGTTAGTTTATGTTAAGCAGGCACAAATATTCTGAATTTGGCTTTAAGGACGAATGAACTCCAGGAGATAAAATACTGACATTGGCAGCCCATTAAAAACACTCCATCTCCAGAAACAAATTCAGAGCATCTCATATGGACTTACTCAGGTCTATAAAGGTTTTACTCACAGAAAACATGTTTCCCTACAAACCTTCCTGCAAGATCATGTGCAGAAAACTTGAGACATTTTGACAACAACTCAATAACCATTTGGGAAAATCCTATTGTTAGTAACGATTGCCTGATAACTCAAGCAATTAGGAATGAATGAACTGTACAAAAATGACACTTGTACTAAAGGGGATTCATACGCTAAGAAATGCCAAAATTCAGAGAAAAACTATTAACATGAGTTAGCGGTTTAAATGACTGTCTAGACCTGTCACAATAATATTATCATTACTATCTTCTGAGTATTTTTTTTTGTGACTTTCCACAATAACAGCTTGAAGAAAAACAAATAAATGCTAAAAGAAGGAAGCTCAAAAACATGCTTTGAAATATCCAGAGAAACAGATTTGTTTGTTAACTCTAAGTAACATGCTTTACAAGATATTGATAGAAAGCAATTTTTGAGCTCATGATAATTTCCCACCTAAAACAAATCTGTAATTTTTGAATTCTAATACAGAATGCCCTGACAGCTGTGTAGACAGATGCAAGACCATCTTTTTTCTAGAAAGTTTTCCTTGTGTGCCATGCTGACTGTAGCCAACAGACACAGCAGGTCAGTGGGATCTGACATAACTTTTCAGGACAGTTTATCAACGTGGGCCTTGTGCCACACTAATGCGATTTCACAAAGACTTGCCAAGTCAGCCAGAACCCAGCATGGACACTGAGATGAGTTCTTTATCAAGGCTTTTACCTGACCAGAGTTTCCAGGTCCTGATTCTTGGCAGAGCTGGGGGTGTGATGACATGGGTGAAAGCAAAAATAGTCATGATCCTGCCACTGCTGGTTAAGATGGGAACATGAAGACCATGCCATGCCCAAAGGACATAACTTTGTCTTCCCTCAGTGTGTTAGTGTCAGCTCCCTGCTGTCCAGACCTTTATACATTTTATCTGCACAATGACCATATTCCAGAGAGAAGCACTGCCCGGGTTAAATCTGGATCCAAATAGTAAACCTAGTCACATCCATATAAATCAGTACAGACTAGGAATAGTAAACCCATGTCTACTTAAATATACATTCTGCAAATGCAATATAAGGTAGCCAGGGAGAAAACACTCGCAGTACCTAAATTACACTGAGCTGCAATAAGGTAGTTTCATCTGCTTAAAATTAAGCAGGTAAAACTGAGTTCCTTTGGAGTCTGTACCAAAAGCCTTTCTGGCTGAGGATGGATCAGTTTCGTTTCAAATGCAGCCAATGGAAATAGCAATAATCCATCCAGCTTATTAAAGCAGTGGCCAGACATATTATCCAGTCTGTGAAAGTCTGGACAGGATGGCATGGTTCATAGTCTGAAGCTCTGGCAAGACAAATTTAATTTTCATCCTGGAGATGCAAACGACCTGTGCAAGACAACAATTGCAGATGGTGAAAAATTACATTCGTTACTTAATACAGAATTAGTTCCGCAGTTTATTCTGAGTTACAGCAAGGTATCCAAGGGCTGAACCTTATCCAGTTTGTAGTCTCCGGTCCCTCGGAAGGCGCTGGTTTCTGGTTCCAGGTGACAAAGCCGCAGCACATCCCTGAGCTGCCTGTGCCCTCTGCTGTCGGGAAGCAGCCGTGTGTCAGCCTTCGGGAATCAGCCTTAGGAAGGAGAGGGAGGTGACTCTATTCCCCTCTGTTTGGCACTGGTGATGGCACACCTCGAGTGCGGTGTCCATTTCTGGAGCCCTCAGTTCACAGGGGCTGGTGTGAGTGCAGGGTAAGGCAGTGAGGCCGGGGAAGGGGCTGCAGCACGAGTCCGATGAGCAGCGCTGCGGGAGCTGGCGGTGTTTAGCCTGGAAGAAAAGGAGGTTCAGGGAGGGGGCATATAGGGCTCTGCTCCCAGGCTACAGCGACAGGACAAGAGCACATGGCCTCAGGCTGCGCCAGGGGAGGTTTAGGTTGGATATTACGAGGAATTTCTTCCCAAATTGTGATTAAACATTGGAATGAACTGCCCGGGGAGGTGGTGGAGTCACCATCCCTAGAAGTGTTTAAGGAAAGCCTGGACATGGCACTCAGTGTAATCCACACGGTGGTTTTGGCCGTAGGTTGGACTCGATGATCTCTGTGTTCTTTCCCAGCCTAACTGATTCTTGAATGCTGTCTCTTTCTCCCGCTGAACACGTGTAACCACGGGTGGAGGGGTGGAGGCAGCACCAGCGGGGAGACGGGTGTTGTGAGGCTGTGGAACACGGCGAGCCCCCTTCTCAGGGAAACCCGGGGCGTGTTCCGCCGGGGCGGCTGAGGCGCGGGGCCGGGATCGGGGCCGGGATAGGGGCCCGGATCGGGGTAGGAATCAGGGCCCGGATCGGGACAGAAATCGGGGCAAGGATCCGGACCGGGATCGGGGCCGGGCCCCGCGCGGCGCTGCCTCCGCCGGGCCCGCAGAGGGCGCTGCCCGGTGCCCGTGAGGCCCCGCGGGCGGCGGTTCCGGCGGGTCGGGTCGCGGCCTCCCACGTGTGCCGGGAACGCGGGGCTCCCGCTGCGCTCCGCGATGTCGGTGCCGGCTGCTGCCAGCAACCTGCCCATGCGGCTGCTCCGCAGGAAGATCCACAAGCGCAACCTGAAGCTGCGGCAGCGCAACCTGAAGCTGCGGGCGGCCCAGGGGGAAGGTACGGGCGGGCGGCGCCGCGGAGCCTCTCCCCGGTGAGCGCCGGCGGAGCCGTGACTAACTTTGTGTTCTCTCCCCTCGCTCTGTCTCTGTCTCCGCCGTGCAGTGCCCTCGCCGAGCGAAGCGGCTTCTCAGGGACCCCCGGAGGAGGAGGAGGTGGAAGAGGCGGCGGTGCCAGAGGTGGGCGCAGCGGCCGAGGAGAGCGCGGAGCCTGCGGATGCAGCCGGACCCCGCAGCGGGGAAAAGAAGAAAAAGAAGAAGAAAAAGAGAAAAGCGGTGGCCAATGGAGGAGATGGTGCGTGTTCTTAGCAAAGACAACGTGTCTCCCAGGGCTGAGTTAGTCTGGGAGACCCCACAAGCCCCTATCTGGGGTTCCCGCCGTGTCGGGGAAAGTGAAAGGCCATGTGCCGGTCAGGTGTGCGTTTAAATCCCTGAGGTCTAAAGCTTTACCCCTCTCATTCCAGCTGCGATATTTGAATTCTTAATTCATACTAGTAGCCAATTAATTTGTTCCATAGAATTCTGCTTTGTAACGTTGATTGGATGTATTCCTTGTTTGTTACTCAAACACATGCCCCGTGTTTCAGGGCTCTGGTAGACGGGTGCTCTCTGTACTTGGCTGTGCAGCCAAAACAGCTTTTCAGCAATGTGTCCAGCCTTTGGCAACATTTATAGATTATGCAAGTGAAATATACTGGAAAACTACCAAAAAAAAAAAAAAAAAACAACAAAAAAGCACCTCAAATATTGCTAGGTGTGCATATGTTTTTATGTGTATAGATTTATAGATACATACGTAGACATACATGAGGAATTGAAGCTTCCAAAATCTATTTGATTTTTGGGACATGCATCATGGCTATGCCAATGAAGAGGTGCTTTCATCTCTGAAGAGTCAGGTACCTAAAATGCAACTTTTCACATATCCTGAGCACAGACAGTGTGGGAAATTTGGTGTCTGCGTTGCAGATGGGAAAGAATTTTGTAACTGGTTTAAGGACAATTTATTTTGCCTCCACACAAGATGTCATATGACATACGTTAAGCTGCATTGTTTCGCTATGCAAAGTGTGCTGTGTGGAAGGAACTGGGGGATTTTTCGCTCTCTGCCTCAAAAATTGCATAGAAACCTCGTCTCTCCTCCAGCCCCCTTCCACCCCATGGAAAATCATGATCTTTGTACGTAGTCTACTGACAAAAGGAAAGTCAGTCTGTGGAACAACTTTCCATGATAATCATGACCTTTGTACTTCTGACTGACTTGTCTTCTGTAAAATAACACTTCAGATACAGAAACCAAAAAAGCGAAAACTGAAGAAGATGAATCTGCAGAGGTAGAAGATGGAGATAAGCAGGACTCTGGAGAGAAAGAAGTGGAAGAGGAGGAGGAGGATGAAGTGCCCAGTTTGCCACTAGGTGTAACAGGTATCTTGTGTTCTCTTTTTCATGCAGGGGCAAAATCCCAAGGTCCAACACTTTCCTTCCAGAGCAAGTTGCAGTTTTCAAGTGAGCCTTGTGAGTCAGGTGTTTGAATACATGATGTGACAGGGGCAGCTGTACAGCTCTCACCCACCTCTGTTCCTGGAGATGTGTATTAAATACACACCTGTGGGTCCTACAATTACTAGTGGAAGTGTTTTTTAAACCTATATACACACATGCTTATCTGTAAAGGAAGAACTCCATGAAGAGCAAGCTGGAGGTGTAGATCTAGTAAATCTGACAGAAGCAGCAGTGCATTCATCTTCATCCTTATTAACTCAGTGTAGTTTTCTCATGAACTCATTAATACAGAGTATTTTGCCAGTGTCTTTGGATTTTGTGGTAGAATGCAATAAGTGCTTTGATTTTTTTTTTCATGTAGGTCAATTTGAACTGGTTAATCTCAGATGGCAGAGGAAATAGAAGAAATAAGTTTAAATATTTTTCGTTTTTTCCCCTCACTTCAGGTGCTTTTGAAGACAATTCCTTTGCTTCCCTGGCTGGTTCTGTCAGTGAGAATACATTGAAAGGCATAAACGACATGGGGTTTACACACATGACCGAAATTCAGCATAAAAGCATTAAGCCCCTTCTGGAGGGCAGGTAAGAAATAAGGCTTTTTAGTCACTCTGATGACCCCAGATGTTTTGTAAATTTTTCTGGCAAGCTACATACATGAATCACAAAGTCAAATCATGGAATCATTAAGGTTGGAAAAGACCTCTGATCATCAAGTTCACCCTTTCACTGACAGATTGCTGTGACCTGCCTCAGCCAGCTCCTGGTACCACCTCCACTGTCTCCTTTTTTAACCCATGTTAGGTTTTTATATTGTCAGCATGGTTCAGAGTGAGATTGTTCTTCTCTCAGCACGGCCAACTAAACACTTCTTTTTCTAACATTGCTGCTTACAGGGATATTTTGGCAGCTGCAAAAACAGGCAGTGGAAAAACACTTGCGTTTCTCATTCCTGCAGTGGAGCTCATCTACAAGCTGAAATTCATGCCTAGGAATGGTAAGGCTCTTCATTTCACAGCTGAATTTTACTGTGAAGCAGCCATTTAGGAAGTGGGATGAGTTGTAACTGACTCTCCTGTCTGACTGATGCATTTTTTAGGAACGGGTGTTATTATTCTTTCTCCTACTCGAGAGCTGGCCATGCAAACCTACGGTGTTCTTAAAGAACTCATGAATCATCATGTTCACACCTATGGGCTGATCATGGGGGGCAGTAACAGATCAGCAGAAGCACAGAAGCTTGGAAATGGAATCAACATCATTGTAGCAACACCAGGAAGACTGCTGGATCACATGCAGGTAGATGCAATATTGATATCTAATCTGGTTATTAAAACACAATAAAACTCCTTTCTCTCTCTGACTGTGAGTTTGTTAATCTCCTAGAACACTCCAGGTTTCATGTACAAGAACTTGCAGTGTTTGGTAATTGATGAGGCAGATCGAATCTTGGAGGTTGGATTTGAAGAAGAAATGAAACAGATCATAAAACTTTTACCAAGTAAGAAAAAAAAATCTCTTTCCTGGAAATCACTTGACTAACATTATGTCTTCTTTCTGACTCAATTATTATAAGAGAAGTCATTAATTTTTATAGTTCTGTAAATGAACTTCATAGTGGTTTTCTTACTCTGTCCTTTTTTCTGCTAGCCAGTATATATTACTTGTTCAGCATCATTTATCTGAAGAACAGAGTTCTTCAAATTCAGAGATATAATTCTGTTCATATAAAATCCTTTTAGTTTAACGTCTCTATTTTCTCATTCATCTTCCTCTGCCTGTTTATTTCCTGCAATTCATTATTTCCTAATATGGTTTAAATACAGAGAAAAAGGTCATCTGACTTGCAGTTCAATCTTTTCTGATACCTCCAAGACCAGTATCCTGAAGAGGTTTAAGTATCTACCTTAATTTTTTCCCTAATTTTTCATTTAGCTCTTCCTTGTAATCGATGTATTAAACACAATTTGAATTGTTTTTTTAAACAAAAATGTTGTAGTATTCATGGGAATTAATTTAGAAGATTGATCTCTCTTTAAGTTGTTGTTTTGTGGCTAAACTGGATTGCAAATGATTATTAACATTTTTACAGAAAACACTGTGTTGTGATAGTGGTAAAGATTTTGGGGGTGGGGACAGCTGAAATAAATATGGTGTACACCTCTTTGTCAGTAGCAGTATGTTTGAATTAGAATTTAATTGGAAGATTTGCCCAGGGAAGTTTGCAGTTAGAGATTTTACAGACTCACTATTCGAATTCTCCTTTAAAAAGTGAGGATGTCTTTCAAATATTTTCCAGAGCGCAGACAGACGATGCTTTTCTCTGCCACACAAACCAGAAAGGTCGAAGATCTGGCAAAGATCTCTCTGAAGAAAGAGCCACTGTATGTTGGGGTTGATGATAACAAGGAGACAGCAACAGTAGATGGTCTGGAACAGGTAAAACAAACATTAGTGGGAGGGTTGAGATCTCTGAACCCACCAAGCCCTAAAATTTTTCTACTTGAGATAATTCAGGTGTATATCACTGTTGAACTATTTGGTGAGGTTTTTTTCACAAAGTAACCCTTCCTTGATGTAATCAGGTTACTAAAACATATTTGCTCCTTACTACTTTTATTTAACAATGTTTAAATGTTTTGCAGGGTTATGTGGTGTGTCCATCTGAAAAAAGATTCCTTTTGCTCTTCACGTTCCTCAAGAAGAACCGGAAGAAGAAACTGATGGTATTTTTTTCTTCTTGTATGTCAGTGAAGTACCACTATGAATTACTCAACTACATTGATCTGCCTGTTTTGGCCATTCATGTAAGTATCTTATTCACTGATTAATTTTGAATTATTCTGATAACTTGTAAGCTGTAACTGGCTTTACATTTGCCTGGTTTGTTTCAGTCCAGTTTCTAATAAAGAGCCAGCCTGCTCACAAACCTGATAATGGTCTTGATTAGTCTGTAGAAGAAGGAGATAAAGCAGAGATTATGTGATAATAACTCAGTAATCAGACTTGCTATTTTTTGAACCAGCACTGAACACTGATGTTAATGCTCTCTCTGTAGCAACATTTCTGTTTTCTCCCAAGAAATTGTCTTTCACAAGCACTAAAATTCAATATATGGAGTGAATTTCTTGTCACAGAAATCCAGACTCTGATGCCTGAAGTGTTTTGATGCTTTTCCTAAGGCCAGGGTGACGTTTGGATTTACTGTGCCAATTCCTACCATTTGGATGTGTATTGCAAGTTTTTTTGTCAAAACCACAAAATGCACAGTTTAGATAAAGAATTGACTTAAAGTCTATGAAACAATTACAACTAACCTCAAATGTTTTTTTTTTTTAATTTCGTTTTTGGGGGAAATTTCTCACTATTCTTCGATAGAACTGTGACAAATATTGGTTTTGTTTGGTGGTTTGCTTTTTTAACCTGTAATCTGTCTAACATATTGCTAGACTTGCAAATGTCCTTTTTCTGAACTTGAAGCGTGCATGTTGGGCTCATGAGAAGAATGTTTATGCAATTTTTAATGTTTTGGGAGATACATTGTTACCTCTGAGGGATGCCACTTCTTGTAACCCTGTGTCGTTTATTTTTTTGTTTCTTCACTGCAAAATGGCCCTGCTTAGTCTGTACAAGACCATGATTTGGAAAGATGTCTCCAATTATTTTTTTAGCTGATATTTCATCCCCATTGTGTTTGTTTCCTTTCAGGGCAAGCAGAAACAGACCAAACGTACTACAACATTTTTCCAGTTCTGTAATGCAGAGTCTGGAATACTGCTGTGCACTGATGTGGCTGCCAGAGGACTGGACATTCCTGAGGTTGACTGGATTGTCCAGTATGACCCTCCAGATGATCCAAAGGTAAGTTAAGGAAATAGACAAGTGTCACAGCCAGAAATCAAAATCTGACTACAAACTTAGTTGCAGAGAAGAGCTGAAAGTGCTGCTTGACAGAGGGCAGGATTCAGCCATGGTCATATCCAGCTACTGGTTTCTCTCACTGCCCTTCACCAGCTCCTAGGAAATGCTGCTCCTATCCAAGACCTTTGTTGCCTTCTCAAGAATTGCATTTTAAAATACTGTTTGTGCTGTGAAATGAAAATCTAATCAGCTAAACAACCAAACACTTTTCAAGAGGATTGTGGGTTCACAGTATGCATCCCTGAACTTTTCCAGTTGAAATTTGCTTTTTGTTTAAAGGTAACATTCTTTAAAAGTCTACTGTAAATAAGGGAAATTCAAAACCCTCCAAAATCAAGGTTTAATTTTCAGTTACTGCCGACTAAGACTTTATTTTCTTCAGTAAAAGATAAAATGCTTTAATCAAGGGCTCTGTCTCAGCCTGATGCTGCTTTGCACCTTCAGCACTTGTTTTCCCTTACCCATGTGTCAGTGCCAAGAAAAAGCCTTACCAAATAGTGAATTATGCACTGCATTACACTGAGGTTAACTTTGGTGTAATTTTTGTTGATTATTAAGACTGCCTGACCTTGTTGCTTGTTATTCTTTCCAAAAGGAATATATCCATCGTGTTGGTAGGACTGCCAGAGGAATAAATGGTAGAGGACATGCTCTGCTCATTTTACGACCAGAAGAACTGGGCTTCCTTCGTTACCTGAAACAAGCCAGGGTAAACTTCTGTCCACATGTATTTTTCTTTACTGCACATCCAGTTTTTAAAGGCAAAACCTGTTGGTTTGTTTTGGTTTGTTTTGATTTTTCAAAGATCACTTTCATTTTGTTTAATTCCAAAGGAAGCACAGTCTTCTTCTAAAGGTAATCATTTTAATAGAACTGTACAGAGTCTCTTGGTTGCTCTCCTTATGAACTTGCTTTGTGGCTTTTAACTGAAGTGATTTAACTTCTAAAGCAAAACTGGTAAAAAATGGTGTCATACTGAGTGTCTCTATTGCTCTGGCTTAAAGGAAGTGATAATACTGTCATATTGATGTAAAGGCACTTTAAAGATATAGCTGTGGTATTAAAAAATCTGTTATCTAGCAGGTCGTTTTCTCTTTGTCCTTGGTTTTAAACACATTCACTATATTTACACAGTGTCAATAATTTTGATACTTCATTTCTTCTTTTGTTTTTAAGGTACCACTAAGTGAATTTGAATTTTCTTGGTCAAAAGTCTCAGACATCCAGTCTCAGGTATGACATGCTTTTTTATACTTCAACTACTTTGAATATCTTTATTATAATTTGCATGGAGGACGTTGCAGTCTATAATGACTGCAACTCAAAAATGTGTGTGCTTGTTTAGGAATGTTAGTATAAAAGCCCATGTGTATTTTTAATTAGCTGGTGTTAGTAAAGCCCAGCATCAGCTAAACTACTTTTGTGCTCCTGTGCTACAAAAATAGCCAAGGAACACTGAGTTGAGTGGAGTAGCATAGATAATTCTGAAGATGTGATTACTTCTGTGAGCTGTTCTTTTGCTAAGTGTTCTGTAAAGTTTCTTTGCAGTAACCTGAATTTAAAATAGCAAGTACAGGAAGCAGTGACGACAGTCCTTTCAGAGACAGGTTCCTAATGAAGCATAATCAGGAAGAAATGATGCCTAATTTGGCTTATTTTTAGAATGCTGAATTAATGTACATTAAACATCAAATGAGACACTGGGATCTAATGAGTATCAATTGGGAACATGGCCCACATCAAATAAAAAGTCCTAGTCTACACTGTAGACTAAGGTGTACCTGCATTTTTGGTTTAGAATCAATACTGCTGATTTCACAGTGCATTGGCACCATAATAGATCAGACTGTGCATGGAATTGCATGGAACCACACAGCTCAGATGTCAGGCTGCCAGTTCTCATACACATGGTTTCATGGTGTGGCTGCAGGCGTGTTGTCCTTGATTAACTTGTTTGGGACAAGCCAGTTTAATATTTCTGTAAATTTTCATATTGCTGAGGCTTTTTTTTCTACTATAACTCAGCTTCAGGCTTTTTATAAAAGCATTTTTACACCTGTATGTGCATTTTGATGTCACAGGGCAGTTATAATTGTTTTTGTGTCTTATGGTTTTCTTTTCCCCTCACCAGCTGGAAAAACTGATAGAGAAGAACTACTTCCTCCACAAGTCAGCCCAGGAGGCTTACAAAGCTTACATCAGAGCTTACGACTCCCATTCTCTGAAGCAGATCTATGATGTCAATAATCTGGATCTTCCCAAAGTCAGCCTGTCGTTTGGTTTTAAAGTTCCTCCATTTGTTGACCTCAGTATCCTTTTACTGCAGTATTCCAAAGCTGAATTTCTGCATTATAAATATTCAGTGCAACTGGCTGAATTCCTATGGTACCTCAGGTTCTGCTGTTTTGTTGTTGGGGTTGGAGTTTTTCTGCTAATAATCATAAAAATGCATCATTCTCCAACAGAACTTTATCAAAGAAAATGTAAATATTGCAAATAACACAACTGCAAGAATGCCTACAAACATCTCTTTTAGCACATGTTCATTCTGTACAGGCTTCAGTTGCTGTGGGGCAGATTCTGGAATGCACACATGTTCCAAAGTATTGTTCCCCTCCATGCAAAATTATTTTTACTGAAATATACTTGCTTATGTTTCACAGTCATGTAATATTGGCGTAAAGGGGCAAGAGCAGGGACTAGAAGACTCTAAATTACTGTCAGACCTGACAGTGGATGGAATTTGAAGCAGTAGTTTGGGCAGTTTCATTGGACAGCTGGAGGAGTATTTAGAACCACAGGCACAAAGTTCTGGGTTTCTCTGTAATGAGGCAACTCAGCCTTTTGTGTAATTATTTTTTTCTCACACCAACAACCCTTAGTAATCCCAAAATGCAGTATTTCAAATTGCTCCTTTTTGATTTCTTTAACCAATAAAATTTCAGATGTGAACAGCAACCATGGCAGAAGGCTACAGAAGAGAGGTGGAGGTGGGGGATTTGGCTACCAGAAATCAAAGAACGTCCACAAAGCAAAAATCTTCAAACACATCAGCAGGAAATCTGACAATCGGCAGTTTTCTCGTTAATTGGGGTCATTAAAATGCCTCGGGGCCTTGGGGTAGCCCACGTTGATCAAAACTGTCTGGCAGTTACTTCTCATTTAAACAGCTCCTTTCCCATTTTTAGGTCTCTTTAAGGATTTTTTTCTTTTCTGGGAAACATCTTTTATTTTTCACTTCAGGAAGACTCTGCAGAACTGAGGCTAAAGGAAAATGTGGCCAGTGAATTTTGCCATACTTGGTTGGAAGGAAGAAGATCGTTTAAATTACCTGAAGTCAGTACTACAGAGATTTTTATTAAAGAAAGGAAGAATACTTTTAGGTTTTATAGAAGAATTTGCTTTACATTTACCCTTCTTTCTATGCATACCTCTGAAAATTGTGAGAGTGGACAACATAAGGACGTTATGAGATAAAAAGGTTTTGCTCACATGAATCATTGCAAAGGATTTCAATGCTACACAACTCTGCTTTGGCCATCAGATATGCTGAAGAATATAGGAAGATTCCTTTAGAACTCAACCATGGATGAATACTCAAGGCTGTATGAGCTAGTGAATAATTTCAGACATGGTATCTGTATAACAAGTGCAGTCTCCAAAATAAAACAAATCTCTTACATCAATTCTGGGACACGATTAATACTGGTTTAATGTGATATAATGGTAACACTATAGTGAGATATTTGGTTTTCCCTCATGTTCAGTTTAGATCTGAATTTATTAATCTGGTGACAT
This sequence comes from Sinosuthora webbiana, assembly GCA_013397395.1. NCBI lineage: Eukaryota > Metazoa > Chordata > Aves > Passeriformes > Sylviidae > Sinosuthora > Sinosuthora webbiana. The sequence goes on from VXBN01010946.1 coordinate 104,220, forward strand.
CTAGTGTACTCTGCAAAGAATTAAAGCAGATTACATAAATTAAAGCACTCAACCCAGGTAGTGTTTTTTAAGATGCTTCATAACCTTGATGCAGTGAGAAGTTCTGCAGCCGTAAATTACAAAAGTGAATTGCTTTCAAATATTGGTACATCAGATCAGCAATGAGCAAAGTCAAAGATACTGCCACAGGGCTAGGTGGGGGGAGAGACTCAAGTGAAAAAGTGAAATGGGGTATAAATACAATAGAAGGGTATTTTGAAGGAGGAATATAAAAAACTGAAATGGAAGAGGGTGTAATACATATCACAAACAGGAAAAAATGTAGAGACTTTAGTACAAGAAGAATACAGAAGTTGGGTAAAAGTAATTGTGTTACATATATTATTTCCATCTCTCTGCCATTGTAGCAGGGTGGGAAGTGTTTAAAAAGTGTTCATGTGTCAAGGAAAGACTAAAATGTCACAAAATCCAGAAATGTGGGCCATGTGCAGTTACAGTAAAACAGCTTTTAATTTACATTTAAAATGTAACCCAGGAGTAGTTACAAATACAAAAGCATAAGTAGTTATTCCAACATAAATTGGGCTGTTACTTCTTAGGTCTTTTGAGGCAGCATGTCAGATTTAAAACATACGTGCATTGAAGTATTTTTTAAAAAATCAGTGGACTTTCTTTTCATCCTTGGGGAAAGCAGATGGAGAGAAATAATAGGACCATTCTGTTTCTAATGCTTCCACCATTCAGAACTGAGCATTTTCTGGTTTTCCCTCTTATGAAATGGTTAACTTCAGACCCTAATGGGCTCTTAAGATTTTTAATGTTGAAATAATTTTGTTACTAGAATTTGAATGTCTTGTGCTTCTAAGCTTGCAATGCAAGAGCAAAATCTCCTCTGAAGCGTAAGCAGTGCTAAATGTGATGCCTGTCTCATTGAGTTCTAGTCTTTGATTCTGGGCTTTCTGATAAATTGATAAATAATAGATGTCAGAGTAATTTTCATGTCTTTATTAATAGCACATCTTAGGAGTTCTCTCTGAGATCTACATCATCATACAGTTCAAGGCTTCTGTTTATACCTGCCAGCTGTGCAGTTACTGAATGGGAATTAACTTCCATTAAAGCAAAAGAAATGCTGAGGGACTCATTAGATGAGCTGCAAAATTAATTACTGGGAAAGAGATGTAAGCAAAGCTGCAGTAAGCCACTGTGAAGATCAGAGTGTGGTGATGTGGGCACGAGCAGTGGCTGCAGTAGTGTAGAGCATTGGTTTGGAACAGGAAAAGAGTTGGGATATGGAGTCAGTGACCACGTGCTCGTGGCCTGAACTGGTTGGGCTTAAAAGTGCATCAAAATTCCTGCCACTTCTGAAGTCTGATCCATGGAAAACTGACAGCTTGCACAACTCCTCCCTGTGATACTTGGGTTGTATTTTCCTAATTTTCTGATACAAAGAAACCTTTGAAACAAACTTCTGTAGGAGATGGAAAGGCTGGGTGGTATTGCTCTAGAGTAATAGTAGCTTACACTGAAGGAAAAAAAAAGCTAACATTGTTATTTAAACTTATATGTGTAATGGCTCCACCCTGCCAGTAGTAGCTACAAAGTCAGCTCTAATTTCCCGATGAAAAAGAAGAGAAATTCATGAGCTGAGTGGGAATTAAAAGCTTCCTGTCTTGTGCAGATGCAAATTCCTTTTGCTTTGTTTATGAAATCGTAAATGACAAATAGTTTCTGATGAAGGATCTGTGTATTGGGCAGCATTTGTTCCACCATGGTATTGTAAGAAATGCAGAAGATTGTCAAACTGGAGATCTGAAGTTTCCTTTGCAGCTTCCCCTGTTATCAATCTTGTGAGCAGTTAATAGACCTCAGCCATCAGGCTCTCAAGGCTCGTCTCATAACAGTGACCAATCGCTTGGGGACTAATACTGTGTGCCTTGAGAAATTGCTTTCCTCCTCTGAGAACCTTGACAAAGAAATTGGACTCTTTAAACCACTTAAGGGGGTGATCAAAACTATCCTGCTTGAACTGGAAGATGTTTTTTTGACAGTTCCTGGAACAGGCCCATAAAGGAGCACTCTGCCACCGAGTCACTGCTCATAATTGTGAAAAATCTTGTCATGGCCCGAGTTTCCTGTGCCGTAAAGCTGCCGAGTTATAGACAAGCACAACGCTGGGCAGAAAGTGTTGCCATCAAATTTTTCAGGGTGAATTGTCACAGGTAGAAGGCACCTTTATTGACCCTCTGGAGCAAGAATAGTTGAGAACTGGGTAAGATATTGTCTACTGAGGCCTGCTGTAAATAAGAAGTATGTTTATATTTTGGCAGTAATCAGCCTTTCTGTTTGATGTTTGACTTGATGACTCAATATAAGTAAGTTACTGAAAGCTCTGATGATTTGCTTTCAAGCCAGTGATTTGAGCCTCAGGGAAAGCAACTCAAGGAGGGTGAAAAGGGCTCTGTGGTTTTAAAAAATGATATTTTAGTAGAGGTCCCACTGTGAAGGAAGACATGATGACTTTGGGTTTTAGTTCTACCACTGCCCTGCTTAGGAGATCATTGTCACTTCAAGTGCCCAAAACTTAGAAGGGACTTTACAGAGCCCTGAAAACAGCCAGAAAAGAGCCAGTTATTAGCCCTTAAAAGGTGGGTTGGTTGTTGGGTTTGGATTTTTTCCAAATTAGTGCTGAAAGAAGCCTATAATCAAGGGGCTAAGCATACAGAATAAAATCTATCACTGCTCCTGCCTTTTGCTCTATTAGCTTGATTTTTTCCGGATTTTGGCTGACAGGAGAATTCATGCAACACTTACTGAGGCTTTTGTTTGACTGATTCTTTTAGATTTATAGAAGATGTTGAGCCCTGACAATAAGAATCCAGCCTCTTGAACTGGAATGCTTTCAGCTGCTAAAAAATCTGTTGGCTTGCATCAAAGTCATAAATACCGTGCTGTTGCTTCTGTCAAATCTCTTTATTGCACAGCCACGTGGGGAAGAGATTACATTTTTTTTTCTCCTCTTTGCCACCACAATAAACTTTTGATATGGAGTTGTGAGGAGAGGTGGAGGAAAGATGCCATTAGAAGAAGGGAAGACAAATGGAAAATCAGGGTCCTGTCTAGAAACACATTCACTTTGCTATATTGGTGTCATCCAGCTTAAGAACTGCATTCACTTTTCAAAAAAAAACCCCAAAACCTTAGCATACTCTTCAGTAGCAGTCCATCTTCCCAGACACTTTTGTAAGCTTCAACACTGAAAAATCTACTATTTTCTCCCAGTTAGAATCTAAAAAAAATAATTGTTGGCTCTGCAAAATCTTGTATAACAGTTACAAAACTTCCAAACTTCTCTCTATTCTGACTGTCAGCTAAAGATGTTGAGACACCCAGGGCTTTCTGGGCTCCTCTGTGAGTGGTAGCAATCACCTATGAATGTTTTTATTTTTAATAAAATCAATACTAGCTGGCATCTATGTAACATCTAGATTCTCCATCACATTTTCAATCGTAAAAGTAGGGAACCGGCTGTCAAAGGACTTTGGAAGGTTTGTTTTTTGTCTTGAGCTGAAATTTTCTATATATTTCTCAAATTAATTGCAGGTTTATATAACTGACTTTTCTAAAAAATGCTTTAGAAAGGAGAACGATTTTCTGTTAAAGCAGATGGAATAAAACTGCATCTGCTGGAACCTTTTGGAGCACTTCTGAATCTAAAACAAAAAATGGAAAATAAGAAATGAGTCAAGCTCAGTGTAGTCCCTTTATAATGGTCTAAAAATAATCTGCCTCTAGCGGATAAAAACAAACTTCTGGAAAATGTAACATTAAATTTCATATATATGCTATAAAAATATGGCATCACTTCACCAAATGGGTTGGAATTCTGTTATATCTGGATGAATCATCACCCTCCAGAGCTGTTTCTAAGCTGCGTGCTGTCCTTGGAAATGGTGCTGGAGCAAAGCTGGCCTGGGCAGCTGCTCCCTGGGGAGGACAGGCACCTCCTCAGCACAGCTGAGCAAAGGGGAGCACAGACTACAAGGATGCAGGGAGGGTTAAGCTGAGTTAAGAACTTTCAGACTAACAAATATGACAAGACTGAGTCCGAAAAGATTCAGTTAAAGAGAGTCCTGAAGTGATGTTTGGCAAAGTGATGAGGACTAGGAAATGTATTTTGCAATTCCTCGCCTCTGTCATAAGTCCTTTTCTCATCAATTCTCGGGTCAACAGGGAAAAGTGAGAAAAGATGCAAAGTATTTAGACTTAGAAGAGATTGCTGTTTTCCACCCTTTTGTGTTTTGCACCCCTCAAGAGTTCTCAAAAACACCACAAAGCACCAAACATCCAGATGGAAAGATGACATTCCCGCTGCTAATTCTATTGTCTGTCTGCAAGCCCTTGGTCATATATATTTGATTGCTCATTTTAAGAGCAATGAAGTGGTTGGTGGGAGCACTGAGGGAACATGGCAGGAAGGGTCTGTGGATGAAGAGGGTGTCCCATAGTCTCATGGGGTCCATGGGGACAAGGGGGTGTCTTGTCACCACCTGGGTCTGTGGGGACACAGACTATTCCTGTCCTCTCAGCCCTGGTGAGACCACATCTGAGCACCGTGTCCAAATCTGGGCTCCTCCGTACAAGAAAGGCAAGGAGCTACTGGAGAGGGTCCAGCAGAGGCCACAAAGGTGATGAGGCGTCTGGAGCATCTCTCTAATGAGGAGACACTGCAGGAGCTGCAGAAGACTAAGAGGGGATCTCATTAACGCACATTAAGATCCCAAAGGCAGATGCCGAGAGGATGGTGCCAGACTCTTTTCAGGGGTGCCCAGCGACAGGACAAGGAGTAATGGCCATAAACTAAAATGCAAGAAGTTTAACCTCAATATGAAGAAGAACTTCTTTATACCGAGGGTGGCAGCGCACCGAAAGCTGCCCAAGGCGGGCGTTGAGTCTCCCTCTCCGGACACATTCCAAACGCACCTGGACGCGTTCCTGTGACACCTGCCCGAGGTGACCCTGCCTGGGCAGGGCGGTGGGACGGGACGATCTCCGGAGGTCCCTCCCAGCCCCGGCAGTTCAGAGTTCCGTGATCAGCGGGTGTCGCTCCCCTCACGGGGCCGCGGTCGCAGCCGGGGAGGCGCCGCCTCCCGCCGCCCCTCACGGACCGGCC
>VXBN01010946.1:109506-191083 GCA_013397395.1 Sinosuthora webbiana
GGCCGCTGAGCGGAGGCGCGTCCCGGTGTGGGGCTCCCGCTCGCCGGCAGCGGGGCTGGGGACCGTGCCGGCGGCCTGGGAAGGGGCGGCGGTGAGAGGTCGAGCCCTGGCCTCGGGCATGGCGGAGACCCTGAGCCCCTGCTCCCCACGGGGCCAGTGCCAGCCCAGCATGGGCGCCAACACCTCGTCCGCCAACATGGACACCAACGCTTCCTCCTCGGTGGTGGGCGGCAGCGCGTGGAGGGGCCGGGAGCCCTTCTCCGTCTTCACCGTCCTCATCCTGACCCTGCTGGTGCTCCTGACCGTGGCCACCTTCCTCTGGAACCTGCTGGTGCTGGCGACCATCCTGCGAGTGAAGGCCTTCCACCGGGTGCCCCACAACCTGGTGGCCTCCACGGCGGTGTCGGACGTGCTGGTGGCGGCCCTGGTGATGCCGCTGAGCCTGGTGAAGGAGCTGTCGGCCGGGCGGCGGTGGCGGCTGGGCCGGGAGCTGTGCCTCGTGTGGGTGTGCTTCGACGTGCTGTGCTGCACGGCCAGCATCTGGAACGTGACGGCCATCGCCCTGGACCGCTACTGGTCCGTCACCCGGCAGCTGCAGTACACGCTGCTCGCCCGCCGCCGCATCTCCAACGTCATGATCGCTCTCACCTGGCTGCTCTCCGCCGCCATCTCGCTCGCCCCGCTCCTGGGCTGGGGCGAGACCTACAGCCCCGAGCAGGAGCGCTGCCAGCTCAGCCAGGACCCGTCCTACACCATCGTCTCCACGGGCGGGGCCTTCTACCTGCCCCTCTGCGTGGTGCTCTTCGTCTACTGGAAGATCTACAAGGCGTCCAAGTTCCACGTGGGGGGCCGCAGGAGGAACGCCGTGGTGCCCCTGCCCGAGGCTGCCCAGGTAAGGCTGGGCAAGGGAGGGAGCCCCTGCTGCTCCCCCGGCACTGCGATCCTGCTGCTCGAGAGCTCCTCACCCCTGCCAGGGTGGGCTGAGAGGTGCCCTGGGGCTCCCGTGTGAGTTTAACTTTGTCACAGGCTGGATCTGAGCAGTACTCAGCCAGTCAAAAAGTGCAGCTCCTGGAGAAGAGCTTTATTCTCATTTTTTCCTTGCGTTTTATAAGAGTAAGGGACAGGTGCATTCACTGCCAGTCCGGAGAGGCTTTTGAAAATTGTCTCTTTGTGCTGAATTTGCCGTTCCTTGGGGTTTTTTTCCTCTTTATGTTTTTTATAGCGTTGGTGGGGTAAAAATAAGACGTAAACAGGTCCCCAGGTCCTGTACCAAGATAAATGCACATTTATCTACCAGGATAGACTTTGTGTATCCGAATAGACTCTGGTAAGCAAATTATGCACTATATATATATATATATATTTATATATGTCCTTGGGATATTTTACCTTGAGTACTGCTCACTGCATAGTGTTGAAGCAATGAGCAATCGTTTCTGGTTTAAAATTACCTGCTGGCTTCAAAACCTTGTTCTCCTTATCCCAAAGATTGTAATCCTGCAGTGCCCTTAGCCATTTGGGAGGTCTCGTTCATTTTGGGGGGGATACACCTTGCTGACAGGAAAGCTGTGTCTCTTTAGAAGGGTTGGGGTTGGCTCCTTGTGCTCCATAAATCAGGCTCTCTGCATGATGCTGCTGTCACCCATTCCATGCCTCCACCGTGCTTGTAAACTTTCCCTGCTTTTTTAAGTGCTCTCACTCTTACCGGTCTTTATGTTTTTGTGATTACATGTTGCACATCCTAAGCCCAGTCCCTTCCCAGTAGCCAAAGATGAGCTGTTAGGGTAACTACAGAGAACATTTCTGTTCCATTGGGGCTAATCCTGCAGAGCCTCATTCCCCTGCAAAATCCTGTCTTTGATTTGGAGTCAGGCAAGCTCATTATTATGGTCACAAGTAAGAGTCTGTAGGTTTGTCCCCAGATTCTTGCAAGAGATAACAGCACTGGAAATTATGAGGGATTAGACTTGCAGATTTGGATCACAATGTCTTGAAGATACTTTTAATATATATTGATTTATGAAGGTATCTTCTATGAAAAAGCAAAAAAATTGTTAGAAAAGTTGAGAATGTCTCCTCTAGTGGCATTTTTTCCCTACCATCTTCAGCCCCTAGTTTGCACCAAATTTCTTTCAAATTGTTTTAAGTATGATGAAAGTATTGCTTGAAGTTAATGTATGATCTCTTCAGGCACAAAAGCCAGCTGATTATTTGTAGTGGTTCTGCATGCTCTTTTACATACACACATACCCATACAGGACTAGTTGTTTGGAATCTAAAATTCCTGGAAGCGAAATGAGCTGAGACACTTGGAATGGCAGTTTTAGCAGGACAGAGTCTGGCTGCAGATTGTCACAGTTCTGCCTGCAGGAGGCCCTGCGTGGGCCCAGCACGGCTGCCAGGTAAGTGCTTTTTGCTGATGCAACCTCTGGGGGCTGCTTTAGGCTGCACTGACAAAAGGGCTCAGCCAGAGTGAGCTAAACACCCGTTCTGGAGGGGTTATTGCAATACCAGCAAATGCTCAAGCCTTTGAGTAGGTCTTCTTTCTCATATTGGTGTGATTGACATATTAACTTCTCCTCCGTTGTCCCAGCAGCTCCTTTTGCTGACTTAAATTAAAAGACTTCTGTGATTCAGATGCAAACTTCACTCCTCTCCTGCAGGAAGAGCTGATGCTGCACACGTGTTCATTAGATGAACTCAGGGATCAAGTGAGCTGGCATTCAGGGTGCATTTCTTGTTTTCTTTCTAAATTGAGATGCTGAGATTTACTCACTGAGTGTTATCCTGCTCCTTTTTAAGCTTGTGATAGTAGGATCCATCACATCCACAGAAGAGTAGCAGTTCCCCGGTGAATTCTGAAGGGGAATCTTCACACATATCACTACTGTTCTTTGGAAAAACCCTGTTGGTTTTTTTTTTTTTAACATGGAAACACAAAGGTAACACTGCCAAGCTTTGCTTCTCCGCATGCAGGGCTGCTCAGGCTGTCAGCATCAGCTCTGTCCTCTCTGATGGGGCAAAGTCTGTTCTGCTTCTCGTGGTTTGCCCATCAGCTCATTCTAATTTTCCCTTTCTTTCTCCCTTAATATCTCTCCTCCCTCTACTTTCTTCCATCTCTTCCTTCTCAGAGAATGCTCACCTGTCATGTTCACCCTGGCAACATTTTCCTTCTGTCACTGTGACTCTGGATGTGAATTTGCCTCTGCATCTCTGTCAGTTCTCCCTCCAGGTGCCCTGCACCAGCTGATCTGAGGAATATTAGCAGGGCTTTTTTGGCAGACTGTGCCAAAGGCTTGCAGTGCTTCCCAGCCTGGAGGTGAGCACTAGCAGCAGTGATCCCTGCTGGGAGAGATGTCTGTGCTGCACTCAGGAGTGAGCTGTCAGGTAGTGCTGGGTTGGAACTGCATGGCAGGGCTGCAGCTCACGGCCTGAGGTACAACCAGCTGGTGAATTCTGGCAAGTGTAAGGACAGAAAAGGTCTGAGTTCACAGCACTCAGATGCCAGCAGGGATGCCTTGGAAAAAAACAATGCACAAAGTGGAGGAGTGAGGGTGGTACCTTGATGTTTGTCAGCCAACAGAGTCAGGCACCAAAGTGCTTTGTATCAGTGTGTGTGTATATATATATAATGCTTTGGGTTTTTTTTTCACAGAGACCAGACATTTTTTTGAAACTGGGCTTTGGCATCCATGCCTTATGTTCCTCCACTCTCACAGAGCTGCAGAACAGAATAGCTACAGAGTAACTATTTTGAGTCATTCTTTGGTTAAACTTTTACTTTTAGAAGCCTTTGAAAAAATTCGGGTGAGGGAGATGGACATGAAACATCTGAGATGCTTCAGGTTTTAATGAGAGCTTGGTTTTTTGCTTTCCTTTGAAATAAAATAATTGCCGAATTGGGATCCTAAATTAAGCTGGTGCTTTTGTAATTGTTTGCCAATTATGAAACTCCCTAAAAAGTGAATGCTGCAGGCAACACTGACGTGGGTGACCCTCATTAAAAATCTAGTGACATACCATCACTGACAGAGAGCTATGCTCTGTCACACCTTGTTGACAGCAGGCAATAATTCTCTCTCTAAACAGTCCAATTGAAATAAATGAGACTGCTTGAAAAACAGCAGATGCTGCTGGGTAGTGCCCTTTTAAATCAATGAAATCCCTTGTAGCATAGGGATAGCCCAGCAAAACCAAGGATGACGGGATCTGAATGGCTGCATTACTTACATGTAGCAATTGCAAAATCAGGTCTAAATTTTCATATGAGGAGTTAAAAATCAATTTCTGTTGATGATTGGTGGAGGTTTTGTTGGGGTGTTTTTTTTCTTCTTTCCCCCATAGTACTTACATAGTGTATAAAAACATCAGGCATGATCCAAACCTTTAAGTTTTGTGAGTGTCCTTCCCACTTTGGATAACACCAGGCCCTAGAGCTCCAGAGGTTCTCTCTTGTTCTGCACCTTGGCCCATTCAGCCTCTCCAACTCACTTAACCAGTCAGGACAATGTGGGAGAAAAAACAGATTCTTCTTTCCTGAAGGGGTCACAGGGCATTTATTTCTTATTTTTTCCAGTGTACAAGTAGAAGAGGTGGGTCAGGAAACAAAGTTCACCTATCCAGAAGAGTTGCCAAAAATGTCCAGAAAGGAGTGAGGCAGGAAGCAAAATGGAGTGGGTAGTGATTTCTTGGTAGAAATACAGTTAGTACTGCTTACAGCAGAAGAAAATCCTGTGAGAGAAAGTGGGTGTTCTTCTCCCTGCCAAATGAACTGTTTGTCATGTTGATGGAGCATCCAAGAGAGCATAGACATTTCAGTGTTTTGATCCTTCGTTGTGCATTTAGTTTCTTGTGTTCTGGTTCAAAGAGCCAGGGCTGCACTGAGGCAGTAATGACCTTTGCTGAGCCACACCGGGATAGGCAAAGCTCTGAATTTGTGGTACTAAGCCAGATTGGACTGATGTTTATCATCTTTACTGGTGTCCTGTGATTGCAGACCCTGCAGGTGCAGGATAAACACACACAGAGCACCTGCCACAAAGGACCAGTAATAAGAATCATTAAAGCTATAAGGAACATTTTAAATCAAGGGGTTTTGTCAGAAGCTCCTTGGTGGCATGTTTTCTATGACATTCTAGGAACACAGGAATTGGGAACATACAGCTCTGGGAACATGTAGCCATTTAGGAGCAGTAATTTACTGGGGACAGACAAACAATAGAAGGGGCATTGAACTGTAATTGCTGATCAATGTACAGAAGAATAAATTCTGGAACTAAAACCAAACTCCTTTGTGACTGTAGGAGGATTTGTACTTGAGCTCATTTCCTTCATGTACTCTTATTATTCTCACAGAACAGCAGTCATCTCTGCACTTCTCACAGCCCTTTGTCCTGGAATAGCTGATTTCATGAGTTCAGAACCAAATTCCAGCCTCAGAGTAGCAGTCCTTTCATATTTCAGTCCTTTCCAGCTATTCCCCCAGTGCTCCTGACTCGCAGCTCCTGGAGCAGTGCCTGTGCAGATGGGAGGAAATCTGTGCCCGAGGCAGAGTGTGCTGCTAGACACCCAGTGAGAACAGTGTGCAACACTGCAGGGATGGCTCCAGCACAACCCAAGGCATCTCACATGCTCTAATTTACAGTCTGTGACCACCTCTTCTGCTGTCACAGCCTGCTTGCTAGTGCTCATCAGTAAGCCCAAAATGGGGGTAAAAGTTCCATACTTGTCCTTTGTTCTGTGTGGTACAGGGATAAAGGTCAGCTGTTGTGACTTCCATTGGAAACTGGAGTCATGCAGAGCCTCTGGGACTGGCACTGGGCACTGCAGATTTGGTACAGTTAGAGCTGCATTTAGTTCTAGCAAGTAATTTACAAATTGTACCATGGTCTATTTTCACTTGCTGTTTTGTATTCAGAGGCCCGACCTAACAACCAGTGAAATTTGTAAAAACTCTGACTTCAGCAGGAGCTTGACCAGGCTGCAAATGCAGGCTTCATTGTGCAAAACACCTGAGGACTGAGGTATCTTCTAGCAAAGGAAATGAAATAACTTTCTTACCATATGTAATTAAGTGATAAAAGGGTCACTGCTAAAAAATTCTGCAGTCAGAAGTAGTGAGAAGGCTGTGATTTGATGATGGCACACAGCAAGCTCCATCTTTTGAGCAAGAGCTGAAGGTCAACCACAGTACCAAACTGTGCCTGATGCTCATGACAATGTCCTTTGTATGGCTGTTCCCAAGAGGCACTTATGTAACTATTCCTCAGGGCTAAGACATAATCTTTCATGGTTGCTTGTCACAGATTTGTCCTCGTGTCATGCATTCATCCCTTTTTGCAGAGTGTGATTAAGGACGCGCAGAGCAAGTCCTTCTGCTGACAAATGGTGTGATCCTTGCTACATGAGGGGTGTCCCATTTTAATTGTCAGAACAGATGTGATTTTCATTTTCCTCCATTATTTGCCTGCACCCATAATCTGCTGCTCTTGCGTTCTGCAGCCCCGTGTCGTGTCTGAGGGCGCAGACAGGGATATCCATCCTGAAGAGTGATTGTTCAGCCACTGCCAGTGCTTCCTTGTCTGAATTGCTGTGCTCATCCTGAGCAGAGGCCCTCCATCTATTACAGAGGTAGCACATGCATGTGGAATATGCAGCTAATTTAACAATGACCCATATTTGAAGTGCTGTCAAAGTCATGCAGTGCCTGTGAATTATCACTCAGGCAAATTTTTACAGCTTAAACTGTTGCTTTTATTGCACTCTCTTCTTATCTGTAGTGCCTAGAAGAACTTTAATATCACAGACTCTTCAATCTTCAGATTAAAATCAGTAGGGAGTGTCTTCATCTGGTCAGACTCAAAGCACACGGATAACTTCTGCCCCAGAGCACTGTGCTGTACTCACTGCAGAGATGAATGTCTTGCCCTTAGTGAGAGGAGACGAGAAGCACTGTCCAGGGCCAGGAGTAGCTGAAATTTTTTCCTCTCTTGTATAGCTTCTGTGAAGCCAGAGTTTGAACTGAAGGCCAGTTGAAATGGTGTTTTTCTGGCAGTGGAGCACTTATTGAGAAAGTACAGAATTCACAGGGATGGTTGGACTTGGAAGGGACCTCTGGAGATCATCCAGTCCAAGGTCCCTGCTGAAGCAGTTCACCTAGAGCAGGTCTAAAGGCCATGTAGCAGCATGAGTAGTGCAGGGATAGGCAGCAGACACAAGCCTTTGTTAGCCTGCCTTAACAACCTGATTCCCCCCTAGGTATGAAGACTTCCAGTAAAATAAACTGGAAAAGAATCCCACAATACACATGGCACCAGGTACTCTTTATTTAGCTCTGTTTGTCAGTTACACTTGGCAGCTTTTCCAGGGTAATGAGAAGCCTGGTAACTCTGGCACTCTGGGGCATTTGCTTTCTTTCAGCGTGGAAGGAATGGAGTCCAGGCCTTTTGTGGTAGGTGCACAGATGTTGTGCTGTCATTTAAAAGTAATACTTCACTCCAACAAACTGTCTTGGTAAGAAACTGTGTTTGCTTTTGTTTGAGGTGAAGGAAGCTTCGCAGGAACCACAGATGGTGTTTACAGCTCGTCGTGCAGCTATCACTTTCCAGACAGATGGAGAAACATGGAAAGAACAGAAAGAGAAAAAGGCAGCTCTGATGGTTGGCATCTTAATAGGAGTTTTTGTACTGTGCTGGATCCCTTTCTTCATCACAGAATTAATAAGTCCCCTCTGTTCCTGCAACATCCCGCCCGTCTGGAAAAGCATCTTTCTTTGGCTTGGCTACTCAAATTCTTTCTTTAATCCTCTCATTTATACAGCATTTAACAAAAATTACAACAATGCCTTCAAGAACCTTTTTGTAAAGCAAAGATAAAAGGGGACACAGAGGAGAAAATTATTACTGCATAATAGATTTCTTGAGGGGAAACATGCCCGTGATATGTACAGTTTTCATGCACAAGAGCTACTTGAGGGGATTTAGGAGCAGTGAAAAAGAAGATGGAAGATGTCTGGATATAAACCGACTGAGAGTTTACAGTTCTCCCTTAGAAATACGTATGTGCTACGCCAGGGTTTGGCAAAGAAGGTGGAAGCAGGGAATGCCTCCCGTCTGCTCTGCAAATCATCCCAGGCTGAGGTCTGCCAGCCAAGCTCTGTGTGTGTGTTCGGTGCCGCGGCTGTCACACCCAACAGGCTGATCCCGCCCAGCCCCGGGGCCGGGCTGGAGCTCTCCTCATCTCCTCATTAACACAGGCACCGGTGGGAGCTGCTAATTGAGCAATACTGACGTGTTTGTGATACGGGCAGCGTGCTGGCTTCGGGTTTGACATTTATCTGGAAGGGAATAAAAATGCTGCAGTCAATCGGTCCTTGAGTTGATGTGAAATTAAAGTGGATGACCAAGCAGCTCAGAAGCACACCCTGCGAGGATTGAGGGGCTGTGCTCTGCAAGCAGCAGGGCTTGATGGGCAGGCCTGGTCAAACAGGGGTCAGCTGTGTCCCCTGGGGTTAAGTGAAACTTAGGAGGCAAGTACAGTTATTCAGAGCCCCTGAGCATGTGTGTTCTCACTGCTTCCACAGGAGGCTCTAGTGAGGGTTTTTCACTTGTGTTGTCCTCCCTCACACTGCCAGGCTCAGACTCCCCCTGTTTTATGAAACCCAGGTGAGCTCAAGAGAGACACCAGCACCTCCAAGTGAATGGGGACTGTATGCATGGTTATTTCATACTGCCATAAAACTGAGCAGGCATCTGTGTTACAAACACCAGACAGGATGGTCAGTCACACCAGGTGTGCTGGCAGCAATGTGGCTGCCTGGCAGTGTAGGTGAGTGCCCCATGTCTGGGGCCCTTGCACCATAAACGTGCCCATCATCACCCAGCCTGGCTGTATACCACAGTTTGTCAGCTGGAACCAACTTCCTTCTACTGTAACAAAGGTGTTGATGCCATCAACAGGTCTAAGTGACTTCCCAAAACCCAAAGGGATTCAAACCCAAGCATTAAATCATTTTCCCAAGATCTCACAAACACCCCTGACCTGAATATATATATATATTTATAATATAATGTAAATAATCTATTTCCTTGCATACTGCCAAGTGCATCTTGCTCTGTATTTGTTTCTCTGGTGGGTTTTACTTCCTCCCCTGCTCTGAGTGGGAGAGCTGACGGCATCTCTGAGTATTTCTAGCATGGCAGGTTTTTACTGACAGAGTCCCAGGAGGCTTCAGGGAGCTTGGCTGCATCTCAGGAGCTCAGTGTATGGTGAGGTCAGGCAGTGCTGTACCTCACACCTGCACTGCTGTGACTGTCCCGTGTGACCTGCTGTGCCTGCAGCCACAGCCACCTGTGAGTCTTGCATTCCTGCAGAGGATGCTTCTCTCAATTTCAGTGGGAATTCAGAAGTTTTAATAACCCAGAATTTCAAAGAGTTGTTAGATAGTGACTCAGACTTAAATGCCAATTTAAATAACTTTTCCTTGTGACTCTCAACGTGTCTGCATATGGAATAGCTACCATTCAAACCAGTGTTTGGAGGCTTAATTAAACCAGAAGGAAGGCACATATGTAAGAGACTGAATGTTACTAAAACCTATAGCCTCATTCAGAACTACTGAGTTTTCCAAGTCAATTGAATTTTTTCATGTTGAGAGAGTCCCTGCTCTAAAACCTGAGCTGGTGTTGAAAAGCATATAAATCTTCTGCATGTGGCACTCCTGAAGTTTCTAATAATCGTGTTTTGGACAAATTTTAGTGCCTGTACTCCCTCAGCCTGGTAAGCCAAGTCATTACTATGACACAAATCCAATGCCATCCCAGTCTGGCTGCAGGAGCTGCAGTGATGTCCAGCTGCACATTCCAACTGGAACAGCACCCGGCTCCAGTTCCAGAACCCTTCCCTGAAGCAACACAGGCCCTGAAGGCACCTTCTGCCATGGCTTGGCCTCTGGAACTCGGGAGAACAGCACAGAGCTGCAAGGCCCCTGTGCAGTTCCTGCAGCTGCACACATGCAGGGCACTGCTGCAGACACTGACCTGCAGCAGAGTGCCTTCAGCAAGTGGGAGAGCTGCAGCAGGGCACTGACACAGCTCTCCTCCTCCTCAAGGATGAATTTAGCTCCCTTAGGAGGCGAGGCTGGGCCTCTGGAATTCTGCTGTGAGAAGTGGTGAAGATAAGCAGCCAGTGCTCTGCCCACCCAAGCATCTGTGCCAGCAGCAGTGACAGTGACAGGCTCACACAGGTTGCCTCCCTACGCACCCAGAGGCGACGAGAGGCAGGCAGAGCTCTCATTTCATTACCCTGGCTTTAGAAAGCACTGAACAAAATCGACTTCCCACACTGGCTCTAAATGCAGACTGCATTTAGAAGAGCAGCAGTAGACATTCAGGATTTAAAAATCTGGGGTTTAATCACCACTTTCTGTGGGGCAAAGAAAATACATTATCGGTGGTTGTTGCCCAATGTGCTGGACACTCCCATATGAACGAACATAAATGACACAGTATCCTGACTACCCAAACAGAAAAAAAAATAAAATCAGGTATTCTAAAGGCACATCATTTGGCACAGCTTACACGTTATGGTCGTTATTTCCCCAACAGAAGCTGCCAATTTGGAGTACACCAATCATCTCTGCTAGTAAGCAGCAGACTACTAGTTTTAAGCTTTATTTCCTGACATTGAATTTGCTCCTAGAAATCTTACTGGAGCCTATTGCTCAGCAGAATGGCACTGCTGCATCCTGAAGCAAGGCTCTGAGAATCCTGCAGCAGCTGTGCTGTGGGAGCCCAGAATGTGCAGAACTGAAAGGGTATTGGAAGATGAGTGATGAGTGTGAGCAGACAATGCTAATAACCCTAATAAAGAAATTAAGTTTTGCTGCTAGTACTCTAATTGTTACTTTACCAGCCTGGTAACACCAAATGAAGTCAGGGCAAGACCTTTCTCTTACCTAGGAAATTTTGCTTAATGCTAAAAAGCAATTGTGATTAAAATGATAAATCCCAAATTGAAATGCCCATTCAAGTTATTTTTTTAAAGTTGCATGGTACACAAACACAGCACAGCTTGAATTCCCAAGCAAGTCTCCTTGGTGCCAAAGGTGAGTTACTCAATTTACAAACTAGAAAGAGCCTTACAGTTTCTATAGAGGGCAAAGTTTTTAGACAGAAATAATGCCTCCAAATATCAAAACTGACTACACAGTCTGCAAGCAGCACTCAATGCAGGTCTCCTTCTTTGAAGGAATACTGAATGTAAATTTTTCCTTCTTTGAAGGGACTTGGAATCTGATTTTGCCTTCATTATTTTGCTAGCCTAGGGCAGACTGACTTTTTGAACAGATGCAAGAGGAGCAGCCCAGATCTATTCCCTCACTAACCAGTGTGGGGGAGCAAGGTTCCAGCTGGCTCAGTGGGAAGGTTTTCTTTCTGTTTTTGCTGAAGGAACAGGACATCACAAACACAGTGATTCATTTGACTATGGACACGACTCCTCTGTTAATGCACTTGTAATTCAAGAGCCTGGGAAAGCTTCTAAGGCAAGTTCCACCTTAAAAACACAACAGCAAAATGTCACTGGGTTCCAAAGATTCTTTATTTTATATTTGTTGCCATAGAAAGTAATCGAACAGCACTGTCATCAGTGTCAGTGGGAAAAAGGAACATTGGGTTTTCTTCTCCTGAAGTTGTCATGTACATTAAGAAGTCAGTCCAAAATCCTGGTGTTAAGTACAAAAAGCAACTGTTTGAATTATAAAATACTGTATATACAGATATAAAAATGTCTCAGAAAGTGTCCCACAAAGTTTCTGAACTTTCAAGAGCAAAATCTTCAGCAGGGTAAGTAGGTTGTTGTCTTCAAAGGTGAGCATAAATACATTAGAGCAGAATGATTCAATCTTTATCTTCCTATATTACAGGTGTCAGACTTGGATTTTCATCCCAGCCAGGGATAACGTGGTGATCCTAGTATTAAGGTGTTTTTTTCCTGGAGCTATTAATTTAACAAGCACACTCTCTCTATATATAAAAATGAAATTTCAAAGAAATTTATACAACAGCTAGACTTTATAAAAATATAGATCTATAATTTTACACCAGGAATTATCCAAGGTAAGTTTTCATTTTCTTAGCCATTAGAAATTAATTGTTATCCTTTGGAATCCTATCTATGGCTAGAGTGTAAACTAAAATAATGTGAAGTTATTAGCTGGTAAAGCGAGCTTGAAGAATCTCATGATGACGGGTTTTTTTGGGCCAAAATTAACAAACTACTGCATTCTGCAGTGCTCATCCTGTGTGGTGGTGGACATACTACACAGTACATGTAAACTTATTCCAGAATTTTCACCTAATTCAGTGTTAAAACCCAAATAAAAAACATTCTCACTGTCCTTACTGTAGAAAAGAAAAAAAAACCCAAACCCAAATAAATAAAATTAGACAGTATTTCTATTTTGCTATACTGTGTTAACTCTTTACTGTGTAGTGGAGGCAGTAATGAATACTACAGCCATGTGATGAGGGAATGTAAACTGAACACATACTGGAAAAACCAGACTTTTACAGCTGTGTGTATATATATTTTTTATATATATCTATATATATACATCTACATTGCAGTTATAACTGTCACCTTACAAAAGAGATTCAATGGACTGAACAATCTTCTATAAATTTCCCCAGCTGGAGTTCTTCAGGAAGAACTGGCTTTCAGCTTGGACAGCAGCATCTCATTCTTACGGCATTCCTGTTAACAGAGCAAACACAGAAGGAGGAATTGCTCTCCGCTCTGTACCTGCATCTCCACACCAACACAACCAAACCCTTGCTTTCATTTTGAAACTTCCCCAAAATCCAAAGCAGCCTGGAGTGAGTGATGAGTTGAAGATAATTTTGGTTAGTCCATAATGTTATTCCAATGGCAATATTCATTAAACTTTATGACATGCAAGCCAGAAGGAACACTGCATGACCACCCATCTGAAGCTGTTACATGTAGCTAAAGCAAATTCAGCTTTTTACTTATAAATAGAATAAATCTGAAATGGAGATTACTTGTAGCTGATCTGGAACTTTGCAGGACAGTTTGCAAAAGAGTCAGTGCTCAGGGAACAACTCTTGGTCAGGAGATGTATTTGCATAAGTACTCCTGTGCTCAGTACCACAACCATGACCACTTTTAAGGGCAGCAGAGTTGAGCAGAAATTCCCTCACATGGCAATGGAAGAAAAATAGGTAAAAGACCTAAAAATAAATCTATCTAATTTCTGCAAGTAGGATGTAAAATTCTGTATGTCAGACAAGTAGCTGAAAAACCCCTGTCATTCTGCCAGAGTACACTGTCTGAAACAGGAAGGAACTGTCTCAGAACAAAGCAGGAGTAATTGCACAAAGATGTTTTTCCTCGAACATATGAAGCCAAATGACAATTCTGCCTGCAGCACTCCTTTTCATTCATTCATTCTCATGGAGACAGCAAGTACCAAAAGCCCATGACGATTAAAAGCTTGGGAAGGGCTAAATCAATGAAGCGTTGTACAGTGCTTTCACAGTCATTAGGCAACAAGGCTGGTTCCTGTAGATGAACGACCAAGACCCTGCATTTCCTCCTTATTCACACACATTTCCACAGCCCTCTTTGCTCCAATACCAAACTGCTCACAGATCTTCAAGAGATCCCCCTGAAAACCAAAATACACCATTTGCTTGATAACCTCCCCCTGTAACATGGAGAGGTGCCAATCTAGCAGTGAAAGAACTCCCAGAATCAAAATTCAGAGTTCACATGGAGAAAATGACCAAGATACATCATGAACATGGTGTGATAAGCATCATATCAGGAAATCTTGGGCATACCTTAATGCACAAGTCACTGAACACATGACAGTTGAACACAGCAAAAATGTTCTTACCTCTTTAAATTCTTTCACTGTTTTGAAATAAAGCCTCTGTTTCTCTAGAAGCTCTAAGTATTCATCGTTCAACTGGTCTCTTCTCATTTTGTTTTCTTGCTTCTTCTTTTCCATCTGTTGGTATGCAGGAAGGGTGAGAGATCATATGTATGGGACACACATGGACATACTGCATGAGGAACAACTATCTATAACACACAAGGGGACACAGATACTTCATAAATGATACCCCTGGCTCGTGCTTGAAGTGCAATGAACATTTAGGTCAGCTCTTAAAAGCCTAATGCTGAAGACACAGTACCAGTGGCACTGGGTGCAACTGGGACAAGGGCACATGATGGTTGGGACTCTGAGGTGCTGCTGACCCTCTTCAGCAGCAGAAAGCAGCTTCAGTCAGCTCCCTCAGTCTGAGAAACTGTGTCTGAGGTGCAGGTCTGACTGCACCCACACAGTCCAAATTGGAAGAATTCTCACTGATTTCAGTGGCATTCAGCTGTCTCAGGCATTTAAATCACTACACTGCCAGTAATGAAGTTGAGGGGTGTAAGATTCCTGTAAGGACAGAGGTGTTAAAACACCTCTGTCATACTCTATTCATTGACATTTAGTGGTGAGAAGTTTCTGAGGGATGTGAAAAGAAGTAATACTTGTTAGTTGCTTGCCTAATTTGCACCTCATGTAATGGATCTTTCTATGCACAATTATTATCCAAGAGGTTTTGCTGAGATAATTCCCAGGTTCTGGCAAAGAAAGAGAGAGGAGTCAGACCTTCATTCGATTCTGTTTGATGCCTTCTACAATCTGCTCCATCTGCCGCAGAAACTGCTCCCGAGACCCGGACGATGCCATGGCTCTGGAAAGAAGAGAATGGATCACCTGACAGGGATGTGGGACACTGTGTCTCAGCTGTCTTGCACATCTACGCATGTCCAAAGTTCTCATTGCTGAGTGCTCTGTGTAAAAATTCATCCTTTTAATCACTGGTGCCACTGACAGTGCAGCTCTTCAGCTGTGTGAGCTACCAAAGGGCTGGGCACAGAGGGAGCCCAGAGCCCATCCCAGGTGTTCTCCCTGTCAGCTCAAGTCCTTGCTCTCATCAGGTGCTCTACAGAAATCAACTCCTAATGACTAAATAAAAACATCATTTAAGAAAAGCCTCTGTTGTGAACAGTAAGAAGGTGAACAGAGGTCTAGGGGAACAGCAAATGTACAAAATAATTTCACACTAATAGGGAAACCTAGAAGTCATTTTAGACCCAAATCATTAGAGAAAAAGAAACACTGGCTGATTCACAGACTGATACTTGACCATGAACTTCTAAGGCAACTACAATTTTACCTAGACTCCACACTATATCAAAATCTTCAAATACAGAGGTAGTTTATAATAAACATGTCTGAAATATGTCCCAGTCTAATGTTTTGTACATAATGTAGTAGCCACAACTCCACAAAAAGGAGGAAAAGACTTAAATTAATTCCAGGAACGGGAACTTCCACATCTAAAGAGTCAGATATTAAAAACATATGTTGGCTATAAAAGTTACGTAATTCCAAGTCTGTGATTCCCCAAACTGGCTTAAACAGAGTTAATAAACTATTCTATAAATCAGTTTATGACTATAAAATCTTCTAAGAAATTTTTAGTCTCCATAACTGATGCTCACTCCCATTTGTCCAACCAACTCTACCACTCTTTGCAACTATTAAAGAGATAAAGCACCATAACTTACTGGTGGAAGTTGTCATGGATAGAATTCAGTAAGTTAACCTGTGAGTTGGAAAAAAAAATGAAGAAAATACATGTTTATCTTTTCTGGTATGAACTTTCACGGACAATAAGATGAATTTTAGTTTAAAGAAAGTTACTATATAGATAATGCCCTCAAAAGCAGACAGGTGTACAAGAAAGCAGAAAGCAAGTGTTCTTTCAGAAGATAAACCACAATCCTTTTGATTTAGTAAAATCTATCCCACTTGGTGGAATGACAGAAGCAGAAATGTTGGACCACAACTGAGATTTTTAATTTTACTGGCACTCAGTTATTCCCCTGAGAGTTTTCCAGCACGATGCCTTCCCAAACTAAAGCAATAAAGTAAAATGGCTTGTACATGTGTTCATCATGTGTTGAACTTTGACATAAAAGCACCTTGCAGATGCTGGTCCAGTGTTCAACAGTGACTGTACACGAGCACATCACAAATAAACAGGAAAAAACCACTTTTGACTTTGAGACAGGACCACTCAACAGACTCTGAACTATTTCCCCACAAGGCTCTGAAGACTCTCCAAGCAGTGCAGGAGCAGCAGGTGAATTCCTGCCCTGCTTTCATTGTGCAGATCAGGTTTACAGGTTTCCTACCAGCCATGCATCATTACTCACTTTGTTTATGTGTATTTTACTGGATGCTAAAAGGTGAACTCATAAAAAGTACAGAATGGCATTTCAGAGGTGTGGCTGCTCTTACAAGACAGTAACATTGCACTGAATGAAGACAAAAATAGACATTTGTAACAGCATCCCAGGAATATTTTGCTGCTTGTATAAATTCCTCCAACTAATAAAACTATATGGAATACATCCTAAGTAACTGCCTTTGATTTTTTTTTCCTGTTTTTTACATACTGCTGAGAGCATTAAAATTCAACAACTGGCAATTAATGTGATCCTTTCTCTCAGCTTTGAATACATCTTGCAAGTCTCCTGTGGTTAAGCCTTCCAAGCAGTTTCTCTTTTTGATGAGTATTTGGAGAGTTCTGCACTAAGCAAACCCAAAGGCTGCAAACAATCACCTGCCCCACTGCTAAAGAAAGCTGAACTCATCTCTCCTAAATCTAAAATCTTCCACCTGAATGAGACAGCAATAAACAGGCACGGCAGAATCTACAGGTGTTCCTGACTTTCCCTTGGAAAATTCAAACAAATTCTGAACAGACTCCCAAGCAGCCAAGGTGCTTAAGAATTCCTGTTATTTACAGCACTGAAATTGTTGCATTTCTCATCAATATTTGCCATGTTCACATCCCTGCCTCAAGATAATTCCCCTAAGCCTGTTCTTGGGAACATAATTACAGTTTATACCACAGTTAACCCTGCACAGCAGTGCTGCACAACCACTGCACAGGAAGAGTGTGGATGTGTTACACTACAGTGAAATCAGCAGACACACCCCTAAATTGAAAGACATTATGAAAAAAATTACTTTTAAGGCCTTTTTTAAAAATGCATCTTTCTCAAAATAGGGTTAAATGTGAACCATGATCACAGAGATCTTTCATGTCAGAACTAAAACCCTCATAGCCAAAACAACAATTCTCACTACTGTTGTTTTAAAGCAACGATGTTCTGTGTGTTTTACAAAAGGGCTGGTTTGAAGAGGAGGAAGAGGGAAAAAAATCTCCCCAAAACCCAGGTACAAGAGAAAGTGCAAGTATATTCCAGAAATCTCTGTGAGGCACAGATGCCAAAGACATTTTTTATATACTATTAGACAATATCTACTTGCTGAAACCTTGGTTCTAATATTAAATGCATCTTAAGGAAATCTCATCAATTTTATACATTTAACTAAGGTAAGATGGCACCAGATGACATTTAGAATTCCCCCAGTGAACCCCCAAAAGGCATTGAATTGTTTTGGCAAGAGTCCTCCCAGTTTAAACAACAGTGAAATAAATCTCTTCTATATTCTGTTTCTATATTCTCTATAATCTGCTTTTTATGTCTCCATTTCAAAACCAGTCTCACTGTAATTTTTAAACTTTCAGGTTTGCCCTCAAAAAAAAAAACCAACCCAAAAATAAAACAAAAACCCCAAACAAATAAATCTGTATTAAATGCTAATGTAGGGGAGAAGTTAAAGTAATGTTAAGTAATATAACTTCTACATCATTCATTTTTTTTAAATCTGATATATGACTTTTCTGAATGGAAAAAATGAAAACTACCTAACGTGGATTAGAATCAGCTGCTTAAGGGAAGGAAATGTTTGCTCATCATCTCCAAAACAGGATGTGAAAGGACACTGAAAAGTGTCTTTACATAGTCAGAAATTTGACCACTGCTTGTCTCACAAACTAAAGAAATATATCTAAATAATACAAAATTCACTAATCTCATTTTATTAGAATAAACAGAGAAACCTGAGGCAACAAACATTCTGTATTTTAGAAGTCGTAATTTTTATCTCCTGTTTCCTCCTATTTCTCCATCTTTACTGAAATCAGACACTTGTCATTGCAAAAAAAAAAAAGACGACTGAAATCACGCAGTTATGCCCAAGAAAGAAATGAACTCTACATCGATGGGAAAGAGGAGGGAAGAAAAACATTCTTTCATGAAAACTTCTCTTCTGACCCAGTAAAATCACCAGCAAATGAAGTGTAGGCAGCTCAGACCCTGAGAACTAAATCTGATGTTGCTGACTGCAGCTTAAATTTGCTCTCTAAAGTTACTGACTGTGGTCTGGGTTCATAATAAAAGGTACTGACTGAAAAGAGAAAAAAAGGGTAATTTGGTGCTATGAGAGCCAGACCAGACAGATATTTGCTGATCAAATGTTACTCGTATTTCGAGAGCACAGTGAGTGGTTTAAACATGCTGTACTAACAGCAATTCTTTTACAACACAGACCATTTCCCCTCCAAGATTACAAATATTCTTATGAATCAGTTGTTCCATTTTTGTTTACCAAGACCAGTAACTCTGCTCTGACAGGACTGAATGTGGTGAAAGCCAAGCAAAAACTTTTTATTTCCTTTCCCAAAGATTGAATGCTTAGAAAATAGCAGTAACATTTTCTTACCTCCTTTTCCAAATATACTTTCTTATCATCCAGTGTATTATAAAGAGTAAAAAACTGCTTCGTTTCTTTGTGAGTTGCTGAGACTGCAAACAAAAAAAAAGGGGGGTAGAATAGTAAAAGAATGTGAGGTAAAATGGAATCTGTAAAAATACTCCCTAGGTTTTATATAACAGATTTTCCACTATCAATAATGGAACACACTGGCTAATGTACATGCAGAGGGAACATCCTCCCAGAGTTTCTCTCAGCAGGGTTTCCAGCTATCATCTCTTATAAGAACAACACAGCTCAGTGTCTAAATTAAGCCCCAACTGCTGACAGCTCTTTCTGCCAACACATGTTGGCACCATCAGCTGCCTGTTGTGCTTCCTTCCCAAACTTTACCCTGACACCACCCAGGCAGCTGTGCTGCTCACAGTGGCTTTGCCTGTGCTGTTGGAGGGGCACAGGCTCAGCAGGGACAGGGAAGAGCAGATAATCTTGGTAGTACTGTGTGGAAAAAAAGGGCATTAGATTTTAAATGTCAAGCTACAGATGTGCAAGATGCCTAACAAAGCTTTAGCTGTTTTAAAGTCTTATTATCTTCTTATAATCTATGTGTGGTGATAGAATGAAATAATACTTTGTGGTTTAGGTGGTTTCAGCAGATGTTGGTCAGAGCTCAGCTGGGAAGGCAAGGCTCAGACATGCCTTCCCTTGGGCCTACAACATGATACTCAAATCTGCTGAGTCTTCCTCTAGTCTTTAGTTCTTCCATGCCTAAGGAAATCCAATATATTTGTGACTCCCAAGGAAAGAGTTCAACAGGCAGCAAAAGTCATTCAGGCTAGAAACCAGATCCTGGAAAAGAGGTATGGATTAAAAATTATAAACCTCATTGAAATCATGCACATTAGCCTGGGATTTGCAGAACTGCTGCCAAATGAAAGAGGCCTTCCCCAAACCATCTCCTTCATGCCACTCTTCTGTTCTTCCAGCAGCTCTGGAAAGTCACAAGGCTTTCATGAGTGGATTCCACACAACAACTCAGAAAACCTTTCAAGATTTCACCTGTTTTGGAAAGTTGTGCCAACTTACGGAGCCTAATGGGAACTCACCCGAACCCATGCAGGGTAAAACAGACAAAGGGAGAAGAGGAAGAAGGAACCAACTGGCTCATTGATACTCTTAAATGTTTTCAATGAAAGAAGTTCAGTTAGGTCAAAACCAAAGCATTGAATATTGTAGCCAAAAAGGATTCTGGTACAAAAAAAATCATAAAATCACTCAGGTTTGAAGTTAGTGCTGAAGATTGTCTTGTCTAACACCCTCTGAATCAAAGTTCAAAAAAACCCCACATTTTCGCAACTGAAGGTTCACCTAAATCTGGCTAAAATGAAAAGCCTCTAAGTACCTCTAAAAATACCACAATTCACAGAAAAACTGGCTAGAGATTTCCAGCTCATTTCTCTAGAAGCTTAGCCTGTACCACAGAGGTTCCCAACCACGACTGAGCAGTGTGTTATCCTGAGATACTACTCACACTTTGTACTTTAGAAAACAAAGTCCCATAAAATTCAAAGCATCTTAAATCCACACCCAAAGCTACACAAGTCTCTCTGATCCTCATCTCTCTGTACTGCAGATATAAAGGAAGCTCCATCTTTTGACCAGGTAGCTCTGACCAGAGACTTTGAATTAGACATGACAGAGAATGTGCAGAAAACTTAAGGGAAAACACCCAAGTTCTTTATAGCTCGACTTGATTAAATACACTGCATGGCACAGCAAAGAGGGGGGAAGAAGAACTGGACTTGTACTCACACCTATTCCATCTGTTGAGTTAGACAATATATGTGGAGGACAGCACAGGACTGTGCCACTGGACATGCCTCACAAGGGCGAGGGATTTGGATCACACTCACGTAACAAGTTTGGAACTGCTCACCTTCCAGAGCTTGGTTCACACACACATTTAATAAATACAGAATACCTCTGAATCATTAGCTAGGTTTTTTTATGCTAACACACAAGCTGGTTAAATATACAGGAGTAAGCATACTGGTCTGTTATCAGTTTAATGGAACAACTTTGAGATTTTATTCCATTTGCACCTTTTCCAATTTTATAATTTCTGACCATAAAAGCTAAAGACAATTTGTATTCTGCTCCTACCAAGATATTGCAGGATTGTGTTAGTAAAAAAATGGAAGAAACCAATCCCCTCAAGAGACTGTTTTTACTTTGTAGTTCTTGACATAGTTTGGTTCAGAACCAGTTATGTCATGTCAGTGGAAACAATAAAAGCAATCTAATGGTAAGGCAAATTAATTAAACATGATTCAAACTTACAGCAACCTCATTTGTAAATGGTGAATTAAAGACTTTCTGATCATTAACCTAAACGACAGAACCTGCTGCAGACAAAATTTAGTCCAGAGATCTTGTGCACCGAGTTTCACCCTCAGGAAAATTCTTAAAGCCCAGCTTATAAAAGCTCAAAAACACGATGTGTAACGTGAATACCAAAAACCTTTAAAATACCACCAAACTAGCAGGTGCTGTTATTACATGCCATATGCTTAAAATGCAAGTGCCCTCCTTTCAGGGCTTTAGCCTTCAGCAGGATGGTCCTGTTTGATATACATACCCTGACTGTAAAGTTCAATAAATCTCTTCTGATACTGTGTGAGCTCAGCTCGGCTGGGTACTTCATCAATCTTGCGTTGTAAAATGGCTATTTCTCTGTTTCTTCGTGCCTGAATAGAAAGTTAGGAGGGGAGAAAACAAAAGCCTCTTCTTGTTCTCTTCTTAAAATGGATGAAGCCCCCCCAGCAATACTTTGTTATTAAATAATTGATTTTAAAAACAAAAAGCATTGGCTGAGGATTTTTTTTTTTTTTTTTTTTGCAATTGATTTGTGACAGAAACACTTGTTAAAATTAGAACAACAAAACGAAGTATTAGAATTTACAAGACAAACATCATCAATTCTGTACAGGTAAGAACACAAAGAGCAACTCACCAGTAGCAGGCGGAGCTTTTGAAGTTTCTCTTTCTCAGCATTGTACTGCTGTTCTATGATCTTATTTGGCTCCTGCAAGTTGAGAACCCAAAACAATTGTGTATTACAGTAGCATATGAGAGCTGCAGTGCAAAAATGGCAGATTGGGTTTGTTTTCCTGTTCTGCCTATCTTTGGCTCTCACAATAACACCACTATTCATTTTTTGTTTTGTTGTTTTTCTTTAATAATTATTATCTGTATTAAAAGCCTGACATCATTTACTCCAAACAAGGCCATTTAGATAGCTTTAAACTTTTGATCTTTTAGTTTTTAAGAGTTATCAATAGTTTTTGCACACTTTAAATGAAGATACAAATCCAAAGATTGTCTGTAGCCTTTGTCTGAGTGTTTATACTTTGATTCAGTGGTGGGGTTAAGAATAAACAAGGCACCTGAACAGAACATAAACCCTCTGACATGTGTTCTAGACTTCCTGCAGTGTGGACTTCACGGTAACTTTTTCTTGCTAAAAAATTCAAGATTTCGGTTTGCACTTTAATTTTTTCCTGCTGTGTTGAGCATCATGGAAGTTGTAATCTGCCTTGTTCCAGAGGCATGAAGGCATCAAATGTTTACCCACTGAAAATAAAGTCATTGAAGCTTTTCCTTTTCTGTTCATTCATTATTCATTGCCATCAGTCTGGATGCACTTGTGTTGAAGCCTAACTTGTGACAGCTGCTCACTGCACGCAGCGCACCCAGCCACTGAAAGCTCGTGCTTTCATCCTTCAGATAACCCCACTTCTAAGAAAAACCCAAGCAAAGAGACTTTCTTTCTGAGGAAGACCTGTTTCTTGTCAGAGGTATGCACATCTCTCAGCACAACACCCAGAGATTCTTCTCTGGTACTACAAAGAAAGAAGTAAAAGGCACAAAAGCATCTCTGAGCAGAACCCCATGGACTCTGTGAAAGTAACAGATAATGCTGTTGCTGTTTTCAGACTCCTGTATTTCTAGGATTATGAGCCTGAGCTGTGGCTTTACAGAGCTTTTTAGATATTCCAGCAGATACTTTAATACTTACAAGAATGTCCCAACAGTCAGAAATACTTGAACAAACATTTCAAAACACAAATTGAAAATAAGAACTTAGACTTTTGCTGTTACCTGTTCCTCCCCACTTTCCACTGCTTCAGCTTTCAAATTCTCAATATTTTGTTGTAGTCTCTCCATTTCTTCCTTTAAAACAAACAAAAGTTGATTTTTTTTAAACCGAGACCTCTTCCCTTAAAGAGGGGAGAGAAGGATTTTGACAACACACACTTCTAACAAAATTTCAGAGGTGACCACACACATAATATTTAAATTTGGAAGATTAAACAGCATTCCCTGCTTAAGGGTAAGGCATCCATTAATATTCATTACATTAAACTGCAATGTAACAAACACTGGAACAGATTTATTTCTTACTTGCAAATACACCAGATCCAGCTAAGACAACTAATGAGTGACATGGAAAATGAAACTGAAGAAGCAAAGCAACGTTACAACAGTGTGACATGGGAAAGCAATGTATGGCATTTGGAGAAATGAATGAACCTTAAGTTCCTTGCAAGGAAGTTTCCAGAACAGTCCCTCTGAAGTTTCCAAAGGAGTACATATGGGAAAACAAGGCTCTATACTCAGTCTAGCCCTTAGAACACTCTTTACTTCTTTTCATTCTATTAAATTCCATCCACTGTTGTTTGAACAGGAGATGAAAACTCTTCTCTCTGATCCAACCTCTGGGCAGTCCCTACACCCAGCAGCAGCAGGACACCAAACACAGCACTGCAGCAGAAAAGCTCAAACATGCTCTGGGAACTGCAACAGCTCCATCTCATTCTTGTCTCTTAGGTCCCTGCTGGCTGCATTACCCAGGGAGAGATGATCCATGCCAGGCTGTGACAGCACAGCCCAGCCCCACACTCACATTTGAGCAGAGGGGGAATGGGAGGGAGAGGAGCCATGAGAGGCACAGCTCTGACCAGCACAGGGCAGGTGTGGTGTCTGGGACCTGCCCTGGATTAACTCAGATCCTTCCTCACTCCTCCCTGCTCCAGGGGTGCTACTATTCAATATAAACCTGGAGTTGGCAGTACTGGAGGCTGGGGGTGTGGGACAGATGACAGACAGGGGCACACAGCACAACAACACACCAGTAAAGTGCTTATTTACCAAGTTTTAAATGAATCCTTCTAGCAGACACTGGAACTTACCCTACAGTGTGCTTTGAACTCTTGCTCCTGGCTTTTTAGGTTTTCATTCATGGCCACCAGTGCTCGTAGACTCTGTAATACGCTAAATTTGAAGATCCAGTAAACTATGTTAGATTTTCAGTTTCTCATTTAAACAGATGGAGAAGTTACATATATTAAAACAAGCTTAGTTCTAAATAAATTTACAATAAAACCTGGGTGAATTAAAACCCCAAATATCAGCACTGATATGCCAAGGTCAAAATAAAGATGGAGTGTTACACTGAATATTCTAATGGCTTTGCTATGTTTTAACTTCATTACTGTGTAAGTTTTCAGAGACTTTTCATTTATGTGAGATGAAGGCTTCAAATATGAACAAAATAAATCAAGAAGGTCTCATGTACTTGTCAGACATGTCTAGGGTTCTTCTGCTTTAAACACCTACAATTATTTTGAACTACAGACTGACACTTTTCATTTTGACTGAATCCTATTGTAATATTTCCCTGTCTGTGGAAAGCAAGCTAGAGAATTATTTAATTCTTAAATTTTAGTTGTTTAGGTTGACAAAGCAAGAAACATTGAGTGAATAATTTTAAAACCATTATTTTTTAGAATTTCAAAGGTAACAAAGGAAGAAACTTACCTAGAATCTGCTTGGGATTCTATTGTTTCTAAGGCTGCCAATTCCTTGTCCAGCTTTTCACTGTAACTCTTAACCTAAGGGTTACAATTAATAATAAATTGATAAATGATAAATTGACTTTCCCACACCATGAGATCAGTGAGTTAAGCTGGCAAAAACCTTCACTGTTTAATACATCCCTTCACACACAGAATTTCTCAAGAAAGTTTCAGCTACAAACAGCACAGAAAAAACCCCAAAGAGTACCTCTGTTAATGTCTTCTTTGCTTCAGTACATTTTGCCTGCAGATCAGCACATTTAGCTTGCAACTGTTACAAAAGAGAAAAAAAAAAAAAGAGTTGGATTCTATATTCACACTAATTACACCTGTAATGGAGAACAGAGAATATTTGAGCTGTTCATAATGGTTGTCTGTCAAACAGCAGGCCAAGCATAACAAACACTGGCTTCTCTTGTCAGCTACTCCTGCATCTGATTGCAAGAATTCTGACTGAATATTTAATTACTAACAGCAAACATTCACCACCTGACAGTTTAGGTGTATAAAGTCCCAGAATAAACAACAGCTTTTACAAAATAGAGCCAACAGAATGGTGACTTATTGGACAGAATCCCTGCTAAATTGCTCAAACTTTTCTAGCCTGGTTGTACTGGCCTAGTTTCACACCAGGCTAAGAATGAGTCCCATTTTATACTTCTCCAAATAAGTCAGGGCAATTCAAGACTTGCACAGAAGCACCATGGCACCAAACCACAGACATTTCCACACCAAATAACCAAGCTGCTTTATGGTTTTCTTCTGTGTAACTATGGGAAGTCTAATAAGGCAGCTAGCAACATATGTATTATCATCAAATATTAGCTATTTCCCTTGTCAATTAATTTAAAGAGGCTAATTTTAGAAGAACATCCTTCTTTAAACTCCTTATGATTTAGGATAACATTGCAGATAGTAAAAAAAATAGGATGTGGTTTACAAATGTGGAGCAAAAGTGTGCAAACAAAAAATGCACATGTAGCTCAATTCCACTTCCTTTCATGCTGCTTTAATTTGCTGTTCACAACACAGAGCTGTGACTTAATGCTCCACTCTTCCCTTTCCACAGCCAAATTTATAAAAAGAAAGATTTTCCATTGTTTTTTGTAATTTTTCACCAATAATTCACCAATAAACTCTATTCTAACTGAAAAAAATTTAAGTCTGCAGTCCACATCTCATGAAAACTGACCTGAATTGTTAGTTTTGAGAAATCTTGCCAAAACTTACTGCAATATTGAAGCCAGAACTCCATAAATATTTTTTAAAAGGCGGGGTTCTTGACTGTCATTGATTTCAAAAGCTGCTTTTGGCAAGTGGTAAATGAAATTCAGCCAGGAAATTTTTACTTTAGTAAAGTGATAAAGGGATTATATTTGGCTTACAGCTGTCAGTACATTTTTTCCCCATATAAAAACAGCACTGAGATTGTTATGTACTGAAAGCAAGCTGCACAGAATTAAAGGGCCCTCAAACTGTAAAAATGACAGAAGCATGGTCCTCCCCAGAATTAAGGCTGAGCTAACTGCCCCCAAGAACACAACCTGTGCTCACAATCCAAGGGCAATGCAAGCAAGAGAGATGCAATGGAGAGAAATCAGTGTTCAAAACTGCTGGTGCAGAAGATAGCTTGGGGGTATTTTCTGGATGGCAAAAACTTTGTGATCAACCACTTTTATCAACGTTTTCTTCTTTACTACACACACAGTACTTGCCTCTTCGAGGAGTTTGGTCTTTTGCAAAATCTGCTTGTTGAGAGATGCCACCTTCCTTCTGTGTTGCTGGGCAGCTCCAAGCCTTTCTGGCCTCTCCTCAGCAGAAAGTTCAGATTGCTGAAAAAACAATAACAACAGCCTTTTGGAGCTCACAACATTGCTTTCTGCTTCTTCAGAAGCTCAGGAAATACCAGAGTGGGACACTTCCTTATCAAGAACTGTGCCCCACTATCCAAAAGAATGACTGATTTAGCTCACACCAAAATAAAGCAGCAGCTGAACAACTGAATTATATTCCAAAATTTACAAAAGTAACGTAAGGTAAAAAAAGTCAGGTGCCTTGGGAGAGGTGGAAAATACTACAGTGTACAAGAAGACAGACAATTTTTTTTTGCATCAGCATTATGGTTAAACCTGGTAGAGCTCTTCAAGGGAAAAAATACAAGTGTATTCACTGAACTTGTTGAATCAGAGATGTCCCACACCCCCAGTAAGTAGCTCCAGAATTTTCAGAAGCCTTGAACAATAGTGCATTCTGGAATAGAGGCTTGGATGCATCTTCATGCTGAATGACAATGACATACTCAGTGTGGCAGATGCATTTACCACTCTGGGGTTTTTTTCTGTGTATTGCTGACACCAGCCTTTGAGAACTACTCAATCCAGCATACATTGCCAAGAGTGTCCCATAAATGCATAATAGAGACAGAAATCTGGATCCAGTCTCCTCTTCTCTCTGAATTGTGAAAGCAAAGCTGACAGAAACATTCTTTATCAAAAACAACCTTTATAATAGAAGTTGGATATTTGCAGTAGACAAAAGAATCATTAAAAAACAGTGATATCTTGATCTCCAAGGGATTATTTGCCTAAAAATTATTTGCATCTTTTGAAAGTCTTCATTTTAATACTTAAATCCATCTGTTTTGGTAATTTGCTTCATGCACTCAGACTTCTTTTTTTCACTTAATCCATTTTCCAATACTTCACTAGAAAACCAGTTAATTTTCAAGTACCTCAAGTGCTAATTTATAGCCTGTCAAAGATTTCAATAGTAAGTGCTTTTTGAATAATTACCAAATGTTGACAACTGCTACAATGGCTAATCAGCTAAAATGCTACAAGAAGTGTGATATACTCTTCACTCATATTTGCTCCTGGTTCCACTCTAGACAGATGGGTAAGCAGCTTAATTTTAAATGAAAATAAGAGACAAAACCTGTCTTCCTCCTCTCCATTTTCTATGTTATTCATATTGAAGAACAGCTTAATGATCTGTTTTCACATCCACACCAAGAAAAGACCAATTCTGATGGCTTAACCCAGCAATTCACAAAAAGGCTTTGCTTTTGCTGTTAGGAAAGGAAGAAGTGCCTCTCAGCAACACCTGTGACCCTGAACTACTCAACGAATACACACTCAGCGTTACTTATTCCTCTCATTATTTAGTCAAATCACATTCCTTCATGTTATGCATTCCAAAACCTCATCCTTCTCACACATTTAGCCTCTTATATGCATAAGATACAAATGAAGAAAAATAGAAATGCAAAAGAAACATGAGTTAAACCAGTCTGAGACTGATGTCTGCAGAAATAGTAAAAAATCCACGTGCAGCTCTGCCATTAAAAGAAAAGTGGTTCGTATTTCAAGAAGTGAACTTTACAGCTTGCTTTTTGAAAATGGGAAAGAACCATCCCTAATATCTCTGACTGTTTAAAGATGATCAATTTGCTACTCGTTAATAATTTTCTGCCAGTGTTTTCAGAAGGTGAGGAAGGACACTACAATCCTTCCCGCAGTTCACTCAGCAGGTTAACATGGCAGCAGAATGGAGAAACGCAAAAGCAGAAAATCATAACCACTGATCTGCAAAAATGCCTCTTGTAAGAAAGGTCCTGGCCCATGGCAACATCAGACCCAGAATTTGGCTTCTCAGGTATCTTCAGTGGGCTTGTGGATTCTGTTAAGACTCTGGTAAACAAATAAGCACTGCTGTGTTTCTCAGGCTATGTACAGTTACCAGGGGCTAAGACTATTAGAATTACATCCAAATGTTGCTGATGCTTTGATAAACTCTTTGATAACATCCTTAATTCTTTTCCTGGTGCATGTATACGTGCACAGAAATTCTATTTTTGTTTTTATCACATCCCATAGATTTGAAAAGTGATCTATTTTTGGTTTGACTTGAATCAGTTCTTACTTTTCAGAGTATTAATCATTGCTCTACTATAATAGTCAAGGTCCTGCTCCCTTCTCTCAGAACAGAAGAAATGTAACATTGAAATATGACCCTTGGGCTTCTGTTCTTCTAATCTTTTATAATAAAGAAAGGCCAAGAATTTGCTGTTGAGCTATAGGGTTAATCTCCAAAATGGGAAAGCTCCATACCTCAAATGTGTCAACAGAAAGGAAGAAATATGAGAAGACTATTGGACAAGTAAGAGCGACCTATAACTCATATCTGGCAGTGATGTATTGCATGCATTAATTGCTTGAAGAGTCAGATTTTCTTTTCACATTACTGCAAAAAACAATCACAGCTGAACACAGTAACTGGAGCAAACACACACATTTTAATTGCTTTGACTTCTCAAAGCAACAAAGGTTTGGGTTTGATGAGAAGAGATTCAAAACTTGAGATCCAGGGCATGACTGAGAACTGGAGTCCAGGGCAAACACCTGGAAATCTGAGTGGAAGAGACCTAGACTTTCTCTGAGCAGGTCCACAGAACTGCATTTTTGTGCTTAACACTGAACATTTTAAAGCATATCAAGAATTTAGGCCTCTGGTTTAAATAGATACAACTCAGGCCCCTCTTCATTCATGAAGGCATTTAAGGCAGGTGCTTAAACCCAAATTAGACAGGAATGCAATTCATAAAGGGATATGTACTATCACACCAAAAGCCTGGGTATGTTTAAGTCTCTTTAACGTACCTTCCTGAACTCTGGCTGTGCTGTTGCCCACAGCATGTATTAAAAAGTGTGCTTCAAGAGAATCATGGCAATGAAGTTGGAGGCTCAAAGCCTAAATCAACAAGCTATCAAACACCACGTGGTTAAACCCACTTCAGGTAACACACTCACCTTCTCAGCATATTCAGACACAATTTGCTTGATCTCATCTGACTGAAGTCCAACAATCTGGCCAACTGTGCTTGCTGTCAGTTTGCCCTGCAATTGCATCAAGAAAATGCTTGGAGTTTTGGAACTGCCTGTACCTTTTACATGACAATTTCCAGTAAGTTCTAATTTTAAACAGAAATTTGCATAATGACTAAAAATCTCTAAGCATAAGAAAAGTCCAGGAAACATTCCACCCCCCCAAACCTAATTTTGCTGATATTTCTCACTTAAATCCTTTTAGCAAATTTTTATTCATATTTCAGAAACTTTTTAAAATTCTTTATACTGAATTTTGCATTTGCTAACTAAACCTCTAAGCATGCAGGCATGTGCAAGAATTCACCTTTAAACTGCCTGCATATATAAAACCAGTTTTCAAACAGAACTGAATTCTGCAATGGATTTCAGTAGAGAGCATGTCAATCAATTCTGAGACTAGACTAATTATTACCTTTTCTTTCATGACTCCAGCATAAAACAGAAACAATGTTTAACAACTGAATTTATTCCCAGTCCTTTCACCCAGAAATCAAAGAACACACAGCAAGTTCCATTATATCATTAAATACAACAAATTAGGAAAAGAAGATACATGTCCAGTATTTCCTGTGCCTTAGACTAATGTTGTTGTTTATTGATAAAAGTGCTTTGAAAAGAATCTTGAAAGGCACAGAGTTTTCCAGCACTCTCCCCAGTAATCCTCTGAATAACTTCACAAGGTGAATAAATTAAGATAGTGCATCTTGGGTAGCTGCAGAGTGATGTCCTTCCCCCGAAATTCTTGTAGAAACCATTCAAAAGAGGCATTTATTTATATTATCATTATCATTTCAGGGCAAATGATGAACGAATTAGCCTTGTAAAATTTACTGTCTTCCCAATTCCATTTTTTATGCACTCTGCTTATGAAAATTTAAACATAACCATTCCACTACTTCAGACGACAATCAGCAGTCTGATATTAAGAACAATTACCACAATCAACCATAATTTAAACAAAGCTGTATGAGTTTTTAATGCTACTGACCTCTTCTTTTGCCATGGCAGCCATTCCAGTCATCAGAGTTTTAATGCGAAGCTAGAGCAAAATATGGAAAATTATACATAACAATTTAACTTCTATTGTTTAGCTTTTTTCCTGCCAGGGACACATACATATAATTTGTATCATATAATGTGTATTTTAAAGCATGTAACAGGGCACTAAGTCTGTAAAAAGGTGGCTAAAGTTACCAAATTCAAGGAAAACGTCTTGTAACAGTAAACATTCACTCAGATTATTCAGCCCCCACTGTCAACCAAAAATCAACCTTTTAAAAGAATGCTCAGATTCAAGAAAAAAAAAAAAAAAAAGGAGTTTTTGGGTATTAAACTTCAACAGGCATTCATTTTGTGCATCAATTTCAGGCTCTGTATTCTCCTGTGGGAAGAAATTCTCACTTCAACTAACCATGGAACTTTTCCTTCTTTTGGAGAATGACTGGGCAGTGAAAATTGCTGCACTCCTCCCCAGATTAGTACCTCTCATGCCTACTCTGTCTGGGGCTCACCTCCTCAGCAGCCTGAAGGTCATCTTCATCACAAGGCTCAGCCTTCCCTGCTGCTGCAAGCCCTGGAGGTAGCGCTGCTTTTTTATCTTCAGCCTTTTAAAGAAAAATTAAGACATTATTATACCTAGTTCCAATATTCTAAAGTGTTAAGAAAGACATCAAGGAGAACACTGGAATGAATGTAGCTGTTCTGTTTATATGAATACATTTCAGCTCCTGGAACATCCTCACCCTCCAAATCATGCCAACTGAAATGTAAGCCTTCCTGATTTCTCACAAGTGTTCCAACTGTGCCTCTGGCTTCCTGTGAATTATCTGGTCCAAAGATTCCTTATTCCACAGCTGCCTTCTGAGAGCTGCCAGCCTCAGGAGACAACACAGAATAAGATGCCTACTACACAGGGCAAGACTGATTTAGTATTTTTTTACATAAATCTTTTTGGTGTAACAAACATGCAACATAAAAAGTGCAAAAGTGCCTGGTTCAGTTAGGAGAATTTGCACCACCAAAGTAAAGAGAACTGGGGACAGCCAGACTCAATTTCTAGGTCACTCTGCTGCACCACTGACCTATTTCTCTGTCCACTTCTGCCTGGCTGGGACTCAGCTTCCACAACAATCATGATGAACATCTAATATACAATCTCCCAAAGGCAACAGAATTTTTGAAGAAATAAAATGAACTCTATAAAGATGAGTAGTGGTTACTCTGAGGGGAAAACAGGCATGCCTAGATCGGAAGGTATCTCCATTTATAAAAAATTAAATGTGACATTTTTACGTGGAATACTGAGATAATGAAGAAGAGCAACTTTAATTTACTCAATGTATTGTGGGGTCCATGACATATTTAATGCATTATCTTCATTATCTCTGTCTGTAATAAAAACTTGTAGCCAAATTAGTATCTTCACTGAAATAACAAAACTGCTGGTACCTGGTATTTTATGGACATTTTAAGATTCCATAGTCATCAAAAGCACAGCAAGGATGCTTATTTATAAGAAGGGCAAAGATTTATTTATGGCATGGTATCAGCTTTCTCTATCACATTAAACAAAGTGTTTTGTAATAAATGTCTGCAATATTTCTTATCAAGTTGAATGGTTCTTTAAAAACAAAAACCCTTTAATGATCATACTATGGAACATCAAACCAAAACAAACACAATGCCCAAACCCTCTTTCTTATTAAAACAAAAAACAAAACAAAACAAAACAAAACAAAACAACCCACAAAAACAAAAACAAAAAAAACCAAACAAACAAAAAAAACCACCTTTACAAAATGTGATCTGTGAGCTGAGATAAGGAAATCCTTTAAAAAGGGTAATCAATTCCACCTTTCATGGCATGCAGATTTTTAGTTCCAGTTAGCCATTTTAAGATCCATTCATAATAGAAGTTATAGCTGTTTATTCTGCTGTATTCTTTTAAGATTTAACAGTAACCAACACTTCAACAATACAGTTCTTCCCACAATTTGAGTATTTTAACTTAGTACATTTTTTACCTGTTCTGTTTTTCCAGCTTGTCTGCTAAATCCGTATCTCCTAAAAGAACAATAGTAACATGAAGGAAAAATACTGTTCTTTATGACTTCCACAAACACCTAAAGTTTTTATCCATTTTCAACATAAGATATGCACTAAGGCTCAGGATTAAATTAATTTTGAAATGTTTCAAGTAAACTAAATAAGCAGGTACTGGAGCATATTTACACAATGGTTTCAGATCCATCTATTCTTTCCATCAAGATTTGTAAATCTTGACTTTCCATCAAATACTGTCACGTAAAACTCATGAAAAACTAATGCTGTCTTCCCATTTGAAAGACTACAGTCCATCTTACTGTTAAAAAGGAAACTACTCAAAACAATGCGTTTTGAGAAATCAAAAAATCTTTCTGATTTGGGCTTTGGGGGAAAAGAAACCCCAGAAGATACAAAATGGAATTCAGATGTCATCTGCACTCGTTAAGTATTAAGAGCTCAGAGAGCAGACAGGATGTCCTTACCACTAAACTGTGAAAAGAAAACTGGAAATACAAGCTCTGTACCTTCATTTTTATGTGTTTGGAGAGTTCTCAGTAAACCAGAGGGACTTGGAATAATGGAAAAGTGAAAGCCTTGTTAACTTTGTCTCTGAATGAAAGTTTGAAGGAAAGTGAGAAGACAAAACATTCAACCATGATTCAGCCTCCTGATGAAGGAACCACATGAGAACTGGGAAAAGAAGCAACAGCAAACTGCAGGTCCTTTTCCACCAAATTTTCAGTGGATTGCTTGCAAAAAAACCAATGTTGATTGACACACACTACCTGGAAGGATGATGTATTTAAGCCATTTTTATAAAAAACAAGTATGTTAAAAAAAAAAAACCTAGAAGGAGCATAAAAGTTTCCCATTGTACAAAATATGGTTCACAAATATGAGGACTGTCCAGTCCCCGGAGAATTTACAAGGTAAGGAAACAAAATCTGAAACCAAACAGGAGTAGATCTGAAACAGTTCAATTCTGAACAGGAAAAACCCTACCACAATCCAAATTTTATCTGTACTCTATGTGTGTGTAATACACACCATAAAACTCAGAGCTAAATGAAGCCTTTCACCTGCCATATTCCAGAAGTGTAGCATGAACCTTTGACTCCTCATCCAGCAGTTTCTCAGCTCCTGTCTGACGTTTGTATTTTCTCTGGGGTTTGTAAACCTCCTGCAAGACAGTGAATGAGTTCAGAGCTTGCAAAAGGGTTTTCTAAAATAAATGAGGAATTGTTATCTAAAGTGACATCCACACTGCTTTCCAACTCGATATACTTACCCAAATAAACATCCTTCACTTTGTCTTTTTGGAATTACATTGTAAAACCTTACTGAATCAATTTCTAAGCATTTTCTATAGAAATTGTCTAAGTTTTAAAAAAAATTATAAATGAGTATTTAACATGAAACAATGTTTCAACCATCTCCGTCCTGTTTGAAAGAAGAGTAAAAATAGCACACTGAACATCTATTAAAATGATTTGGCTAATGCCAAGTCTAGGAATGTTACCTCCTTTGTGAGTTAGTCCTACTTTTAAACTCTGATTAAATAATTAAATGCAATTATTATTTATTCAGTGATCACAGGTTACAATGGAATTAAAGCAGATTTTATTACAATTTAAGGAACAAAAATGTCTCAAGAGGTTTTGGTGGCAAACTGACTTTAATCTCCTGCTATCCCAGTGTAATCCAACACCTGGACAACAGTCCATCAAATAAAACAAGGATTCCAAAGTACTATTTTGCACTGATAGAGCTGCTTCCAATTTAAAAACAAAAGGGAGAACATTTCTTTTTTGATCTGGCTTTCTGTACCACACAAACTATTACTTTCAACAAAGAATTCCTGCACTTTAACACTGCAGAAATGGCTTTCCATCTTTTTCAAAGATGTAATCCCAAAGTGGAGATTTCAAACAAGTCAAAATTGACAATATTCCTTGGCAAGCTTCTCCTGAATTTGTCTGTTGCCCTTTACAATTTTTAGTTGATTTCTAATCTTAATTTCTGTCATCTTTGCTTGCAGCTATTCAATCTTGTTACATTTTTGACTGTCACATGGAAAAGCTTTTTATGACCAAAGATCTCCCACTAAATAAATGTACTTTCACATCTACAACAAGGCAATGTAAGTCATAAAAATAATACCAGCTTTTATGATGTATTCTATTTTATACCTGTGCTATAGGAAGTGTAGGCATCATACCATAAACATTAGTCTTGGCATCAGGTAATTGAGTAGCTGAACAAACCCAGTGCAAGATAACCTCAGCTCACCAGCCAGTCACCTTTCAGTAGCAGCAGTCCTCATTCCAATGACCATCACTGATATTTAACATTCCCTTTTCCACCCTTTAGATCCTGCCCATGAGTCTCAGTGCACTGTCCCCTTGAGGAAAAAGGGTAGGTCCTTAGATGAGTTACAATAATGAATCCACACAACCAAGTGATCTTTCACACTTGCTGATCCTCTTTTAGGAGAGTGGATTTCTCTTCCAATTCCAATGCACAATGATTTAAAGGTGACCAGCAAAAGAATCTTCATCTAATGGCCACCTTCTTCTTCTTCCAGTTCTTATAGATAGACAGGAAAGCTTGTGCACATTCTGCCTTGAAAATTCATTCTGTGTGCTCTAGACTACACTCATGCCTAAATGCCTTAACAGATCTCATGAACTAATCTTTCCTTAAGAAGATCAGGTGCCAGCTGTGGAAGACATGATCCTGACAGAGCTCATCTGTTTAAGGAAAAGGTGTTTGGTTAATGACACTCTAAGCAATTATGAACAAATGTAAAAACTTTGTGTACCACGAAGATGCACCTACAAACTAAAGATCTGTGAGACACAATAGAAGACCGAGTACAAATGAATAGAGTATAAACACCAAGCCCTACAAATACTTCTTGTTCTGAGTAACCAAAGGCAGCCCTTCATCACTGTTAATCAAATACCCTCTTTATTTTTTTAAATTACACTGAAAATTTTAGGTATTGGTATTAACATAACAATATTGTGATTATTTTGTTTCTGCCTCTTCAGTGACAAGGTCAAGAACGGCCACTTGGATACAGAATCTTTAGTGCCAAAGAAAGTGCAGGTAAAGGGCACACTTGAAAAATCAGGACAATTATTCTGAAAATTGAAAATAAGCAGAAGCCCAATGAGTTTCAAGTGCTTCTTGATAGAACATACATTGGGAATTTGCTTTCTCACACGGGTTTTCATTGTCTCTCAGTGTAAAGGGCTATACAGGTGCATAAATTATGCACTGACACCTGTGTAGAGGCTGAGCTAACTTGCAAAACAGAATACATGTCTCACTGGAAAGGCAAGTGTTTCTAGCTGGAGTAAATGACTCATTGTAAGTCTGAAGTCTGCTAATAATTAAAAAACCCAATCAAATCAAGGGGAACAACACTTCAGAGACTGTAATTGAAATTTCCAAAGCAAAGTCAATTATTCAAATAGATTAACAAAGGAGTTACATTGGTCACCACCTGGGGACTTTCACTGCAATGTTATTCTACAAACACATGCTGCAATTCAACCATGTATATTAGGCTCAGCAGCACTCAGGTCATTTGTACAGAAAAACAACTACCTCCCTCCAAAACCTGACAGAAGAGTAGGGTGACTTGCCTGGCCCATTACACAACCTCTCATGTGCTGGTGTAACACCAGCACTGAGCACCTCCATCTGTGCATGAACTGCTCAGGGTGCCTGGTTAGAGGTGTCTGAAAAACTGATTTTCTCAGGAGAGCAGGGTTTCACCTTCTACTGAAATGCCCTGGAAACGTCCCATTCAAAGCAAACCCAGATTTCTCCTCTCTTGTCAAATGCTGGCCTGGAATTTATCAAGATGGTCCAAAAAAAAAAAAAAACCCTAACCAGTGGTGAACTACTGTGAGTCAGAAATGGTGAACTGATAGTCCCAAGCAAAGAGGGAAATTAGAAAGAAAGGTCAGAAGCTCCAGTTGCCATCTAGATTCAGAAACTCCAGTTGCTAGCTGAATTCAGGTATGAGAGTGAGAGAGTCTGGGTGTTTTATGTGCCACTCTCTGTGGCATTCATGAACAAGCTTTCAAAAAATATACACAAACAGTTTATCCAAGAGTTAGAGGATCTGTGTGTGAACAGGGAGAACACAGGTGAGACCACCTTTCCCAAACAACATCTGCTACTTGAAGAAAAAGAATTTCTGAAGAAGGATGTGTACTTTCCCTGCTAATTACAAGAAGTTCAAAAGTCAAGTTCTGAAATGCAGATAATTGAGATCATCACCATATTAACTAATTTCAAGACAAACTGCACAACTGCTGATAGCTTCAAACACACACTTAAGTCTGCTGGGGGTTCAATAGTCTGTAAGCTACCCTGTGACTTTTTTTTGATAGTGTGGGATTCCACACACCCCCTGCAGGCAGTGGATATGGTTCATCTCCTCATACAATGCACACCTACCAATCTGATAGACTGGCATTCCAGACCTGTCTCAAGAATGAGGATCAACATATAACTTAATTGGGATTTTCTCATGAGAAAACCCAGGACTGGCTGCATAAAACACAATTAACCACCTTCATTTCATTACTAAAAACACTCACCTGGCCATAAAAAAAAAAAGAAATCCAACATACTTACAAAGATATCAGTAACTGTTTTGAGTGCCTTCTCTTTTCTTTGCATGAACTCCTCATCCTGAAAGACATCAGTGAAGGTAATTAAACATACCAGGAATGGAGGCTAAATCTCAAACATTCTAATGATTCTGTGCAACAAAGCAGTCAAACAGTTTCTCAGTTGACCAATGATTTGGTGAAATGTTAGTGATTTGCTGTAACACAGAAAAGTACTTGTTTCTGTGTCAAGATCAGCAGCCTGGGTACTCCCTGCTTAGGCAGTACCTGACACAACAGCAATCCCAGCCCACTACTGGCATCTCCAGTCTTTACTACACTATAAAGAAATGGAGCTGGGATAGACTTAACGTGGAAAAAGGAAGTTTCCTCTACTGTTATTTTAGTTTCTAAGCATTAAAGATAATAATTTTTAAAAAATCAAAATCAAAACCACCCCAAGTTAATAAACTCTGTCTGTCCCAACTCTAGGGACATCTACCCTTAATCCTTTTACTAAGGGACAAAACTTGGGTTCTAGATGTTAGAAATGGAATTGCCTTGTGATATGTATGCACAGAACTGATGGCTTTGCACTACAGGCACATAGCCAAGTTCATTCAATCTCTCCTCCTCTACCAAGGAAACTTCATATCATTGCTGAAGAACAGTTCAGTTTTTGAATGCAGTTTTTTACAAATCTAATTTTGGAGAACAGATTTTGGGGTTTGGATACAGGAAGACAAGAGCTGCCTTCCAGGACTCCAAAAGAAACCCCAAATTATAGAGTATTAACAGCATATTAATTCTCAGTTAGCTACATTAGCTTCTCCACAGCATGCTGGCTGTTTCTGAACAGCTAGAATGACACAAAAATACCAAATACTGCAGAAAAACTAAGGCAAGCATTAGGCAAAAGTTAACCAGAATCTACAAAATTTCTGTCACAATAATGCTTCAATTTTTTTACCAGATAAATTTGTAGGGGATTCCTTTAAGACTCATCCATAAAATGATGGCAAAAGCAGCTCTGGTAAAGTGTGAGGCTGGTACTGCAGCTGAACATCTGACTTGTTATAACAGAAACAAGAAGTGCCCTGATCTTACCTCTGGCAGTCTGTGAGTTTTTTGAAACTGTGATATAGAGTAAGAACGGACATAATCTCCCATTTCTTCCCTCGTTTCTATTGCACGTTTCACCAGCCACTGAAAAAACAAATGTATCCCCTGAAAACAAAAGAATAGCAGCAGGAAGCACCAAACTACTGCCTAATTTTTAAATACATGATAAAAGCTAAAAGTACATTTTTAAGCATGGAAACAAAAAAAAATGTGATTTATTTGTAAACGTGGCAACTCTTTGGCCTCATCCTAACAAAATGCACCAGTATTTGCTACTTTAGAAATTTATAAAAACATCTGCTACTTCATAAACATTTCTTCTTCCTCTGTGCTTATGTTTCTTCTGTGAAATTCTCCTGCTCTAGATCACTCACTGGTTTAAAAGACTACAGCTCCACCATAAAAAGATGTATCTTCAAGCCTATGAAGTGTTCATGGAGAACCACATGCCTGTACAAGAAAAAAGACTTCAACTGACAT
Organism: Sinosuthora webbiana; assembly: GCA_013397395.1. Lineage (NCBI taxonomy): Eukaryota > Metazoa > Chordata > Aves > Passeriformes > Sylviidae > Sinosuthora > Sinosuthora webbiana. The sequence goes on from VXBN01010946.1 coordinate 148,304, forward strand.
TTATAAGACCACACAAAAAAGCCACAAAATATTGAAGTACATTTTAAACAACGTTGGAGAAGATAAATCTTGCAGGCTGTTGACAACCTGTGCAGGAGGTCACAGAAGAGATGAGATCAACTGTGGGATCCAAGTTTGAACCAGCAAGTGTTTCCTGTGCTGTAACCAGGGACCCCTGGAAAGCCAGGGGAACATGATGACAACAAGAGAGGAAAATGAAGACTATTAATTACCAAGCACATCTCAACACAAGACTGTGTACATACTTTTGCCTGTGATCATATGAAAAATTTATTAGGAAGAACAATGACATTTCTGCCCAATGGAATATTTGTTAGGCTTTTTTGTTTTTAATTTATTTTTTTTAAGTTCTGCTACAGTCTATGGCAGTGAGCCAACTCAGCCTAATTTCTTCCTGTAGGGAATGATCCATCTAAATTCTTGCACAGTGCCAGAGCTAATGGGACACAATGGCAGGCTTAAGAGCAAGCTTTTTGTATTATTTGGAAACTGATTTGATACTTACAGATAGCAAGTGGAATCTTGAGTTTAACAGGGCATTGAATAAAGTGCCATTATCAAATACAAAATTCCTACATGGTGTAGTCAGCATTTTTTTATTTTGCATGGTCTTTTTCAGAACACAGTATTCTGGTGACACCAACAAGTTTTCTTGCAAGTCTGTCTTGGCTGGGATGAAAAGAGGAACCTGCCATATGTGGAGCAGGCAGAACTTCACAGGGACCTGACAACCACAATTTTTAAACAAAGATCTCCTTCATATCAAAAACTAAGCCCATCAAAAAAGACTTCATCACCAAGTATGGGTCAGCTCTACCACCTACTGGCCAGTTACAAATACTGGGAGTCACTGCTCTCACAAGAAAAGCAGAAGCAGATTTCCTCCCTGTTTAAAGTCAGTATTGCTCCTTTCCAGAAGTAATATCCCAAACCAGGATTTGGGATAAAGCAGGTGAGAGAAAGGAACCCCTAGTGCTATTGTTTTTACTGAAGGAGGATTATATTTCCTATGACAGAAGCCTAGGGTTTGATAAATGCAACCATTCAGTGTCATCAAGTGACCAGGGCAAGAAACTCACCTGGGTTGAATTTTATTTTTTCTGGGTAGGAAATGAGGGTTCAGAAGCAAAAACTCACATTAGCAAGATAAAACCTTTCCACCTTAAGCAGCATCATCACAGCCTGAAAGCTGTGCAAGAGCAGCACACACCACAGAATGTTTTGTGGGGAGTGCAGTGAACTGTGGTTTTCCTCAGGAGCCTCCAACTAGAAGGTAACAGGAAAGAGCACCAGGAAGTTTTCCCCACTTCTTATAGAGTCAAATTTAGATTCAACTCTTACTTGCTAAATTCCTTCACAGCCACGAGGTCAGGAGATATTTAATGGAAAAGAAGCTTAACTTAACTTCGACCTATCTGTCAAAAATACCTTTCTGCGTGTAGATGAAAGGGAAATCCAAAACTGATAACAGCATGCCAAGGATTCTCCAAATACCACGTGTAACTGGAACACGTCAAGTGTTAGCTTAAATCTTCATAAACTTGAGAGCAATGCACATGGTGAGTTAGTGGTGCTCAACAAACACACAGTGAGAGGATCACTTGTCAGAGAACAGTTTTTAAGTGATAGGAAATGAGGATGAATTATGCTTAAAGAAATTACCCCAGTGGCTTTTGCCTTATTCACATCCTTCTGATTCAAGGTCTATCTGCATAACTTACTCCATAAGCCTAAACACAGACTGTAAGGGATTTGTTCTATTTCCTAGTCTGCCAAAGCAGACTATCAGATTCCACAACAAGATTAAACTTTGGTTTCTTTAAGCAGGCTTTTCACAACAGGCACAATCTGACACCTTTGCAAAGAATTCACAATTGCTTTGTTTACTTTCTAAATGTGGATCAAACAATACTTAAAAATTCTATCATCCATAACATCACTCCATTCTTTGAAAATGTTAATTTAAACTACTCCTCTGTGCTTATTTATTCTGAAGTTAAATAAAGAGCCAAACAATACTTCAAAGCTTTGTTCCATTTTTCAGGCAAGTTTTATGGCCTTTTTCAGCAAAGTATCAATACACCATGAAATTTTTACCTGTACAACAGGAAATATGTGAATGAAATCCAGTCCCTGGATCTGATGTGGTTCCAAACGATGTGGACACTTCATTTTTGGTAATACTGACACGATTTTTTCAGTTAAGGCACTATTATAAAAACAAAAAGACAGATGGATATATGCTACAATTTTCTTTTGTAAGTTACAGATTATTTTTGCAAACACAGTAGTTCAAAAAATCCCTCTAGTGACTTCCACTACATATAATGAAAAGCAATCAAACTCATCTACAAAACAGCTTTTACAGGCACTATTTATATCATCAGTCTGTGAAGAAGTGATTAATCCAGTGATTACATTGGAAATTCATTTAAGTATTACAAGAAATTTCAAGATCTGCATGTCTGGACAGATAAAATACCCATATAAGATGTTATAGTGTACACCCAACATGAAGAGAGTAGCTTCAAGAACAGTTACATTAAGGAAGAGATGTGCACTCCAAGGAAGTCCAGAATCAAATGCAAGGACTTCAAACTTTATATAGCAAAACTCTCAAAATATATCTTGATGTTACTCCTGAAGCTGTATGAATTTAAATACACACTGCACTCAAAAGCTGAATACACAGTACACTTCACATACTTTTCAAGTGATTAAAACTGAATTTGCTGGCAGCAATCTCATTCTAGAGCTCAGTAAGAGCTGGTTAAGAGAAAGGATTACCCTGCCACAAGGGATCCATCTGCAAGAAATTCAGCCTGTTTCCACTGAATACCTAATTTTAGGGCAAGAATTTTTTTTGCTGTCAGTGTTGACAAGAACATTTTTGAAGCAGGTGTAACCACTGAGGATGAAAACTTTACTTGGAAAACCAAAGCTATTTCCCCATGAAGGAAAACAATTAACTGGTCCAATACTGACCTCAATGATATTTAGCACTGTCCAACTGGACAACTGAGATCCTGGAAGAACAAAAGGGGATCGAGAGATATGACCAAGTGACAAAAATCTGGGAATAGAGCCTGAAATGTTTTACTTCCTACGGGGAAGTGAAGCACAATCAAAGCAAATGCAATTAAAACAAAAGCTATTTATCCACTAGATGCAAGATCCTCTCCTAATGTATGCTTCCATGTTTATTTCAGCCCAGCAGTTAAATAACAGGACACCATCACAAGGGTGTAACACCATCACTTTGGAATAATACTGAGAAAACACAGTTTAACTTCTCTTTATCTTGAAAACATCACAGAAGTCCTGAGCCTCTACCAACACAAACATAACATGGACATCAAAACAGCCTATGCTCCTATGATTCTGAACACTTTGCATTTACAAATAAATCATTGTTGCTGTTTTGGGAGAGGAGCCTGGTTTTTGTTTTGCCAGTTTTGCATCCAGTCAGCTGGAAAAAGAACATTTTGAGAACAACTTAACTATTTCCTACCCTGTTGTTCTTAAGGGTAACAAAGATAAAAAACTGCCAGCACCATTTTCATTCCTAGTCTCTACTTAATTCTTTGCACTCAGCAATGATTTATGTAGTTAGTTATCAATGATGATTTGAGTGTCTCCAAATGCAATTGCAATACCCACAAATATTTATTTTGGAAAGCACCGCCAATGCTCTGTGACTTTCAAGAAAACACAGAAAGATGTTCTTTTTAACTCCACTGAGTAAATAAGCCTCTTCATACCACTGTAACTTGTCAGGCTGATCTTATTTCCTGCAAATTTTAATTATGGCTCTTTTATCACAGATACACATAAAGAAATGATGGGGTTTGGAATGTGTTCCCTTTCTCAGCATAAACAACATCTATAACCTCCCTGGTACAGGAATTAGCTGGCTTATGAACGAATTCCATACATAAGAAATGAATCAAAACAAAATGTTCTCACTGGGTCACCCTGAGGAAGGAAATCCTCCTCCTCAGTATGGGGCAGGTAACTATTTTGGCAACAATCACATGCTTTAAATTCTGTTTGCTGATGCCTACAATTCCAACCCACAACCATAAAAGGGAGTCAGAGGTTATTTACACAGCAGAACTGCAGACACAGGGAACTCAGGGAAGCTCTTCTAATGTTGCACTCCAGCTTCCAGCAGCGTGGTCTGCCTCTGCCCTTTGCTTTGGCCTCTGCATCATCCCTTTGTGCCAGCACAAGCATCTGTGCAGCTGCACAGAGAACTGGATCCAGGAATTCATTCATGTTAAAACTATTTTCTTTTTTATTTTTTTTTTTTTTTTTTTCTTTTTTTTGGTTTTTTTGGGGTTTTTTTTTTTTTTTTTTTTTTTTTTTTTTTTTTTTTTGGTAGGTTTTAATTTGGATCAGCTCCCAATTCAGTTCAGTGTGGAGCCACATGAATGCTTTCAGTGCCTAGTAGAGATATAAGAACATGGCAGCCAAAAGGGAATAGCACTGCCTTTTTTAAAATAAGCTTCTTTCTGGATTTAGAATTTGTGGAACTACAGTCCGAGAAAACCAGAAACCTGTGCAATGTTCTGTAAACAGACAGTCCTCAAAAGCAGGAAATTTGAACTAAAACTCTTCCTTAGAAACACAGCAGGTAACTTTCCCCTCCCCACCCACTTTTTATTTCCTAAGAAGAAAAATCCCCCACTTGCCATTTAATCAACTTACATTTTTTGACCGATAGTAGAGTTTTCCTGAAATAATAAATCCACGTCGATGTCGAAGCTGCAGGTAGTGATACACCACGTCATGCCTCCCACCACCTGCCAAAGGAGCAGCAGCATGGTCAGGGCCATTCTGAACTGCAGGTAAACCCAAATACATCTTCAAGGCTTTATTGATTTTAGAAACTACATCTCAGTAATCTCACTACCCTCTCTGCTCTGAGACAGACTCAGATAATATAACCATACCAACCTCAGGCAATACTGCACACAATACACGTGTACAAGATGACAGAAACCAACCCAGCAGTTATTGACAATCTGAATTCTTCTCTTAGCTTAATATGTTAGTTTTGAAACGGCTCTCAGATTCAAAAAAGGAAAGCAAACAAAAAAAATGGGTAAAACACAACAGTATGTTAAATGTCATGACCTCTAAAAGGTGACAATATCAAAATTTTATCAAGGATGATAATTACTGCAGTCTTATATTTACCTTTTTATATAGATCTTTGCTACTATTACTTCTTGCTTGCTAACACACGCAACACAAAGTGTTAGACACAGTATCAGCACAGCAATGAAATCCCCAGCTCTGCAGAAATCTCTATTTCAGGCCCTATTCTGACACAGGCATATTTCAACTCCTGAGCCATTTCATCAACTTTACATAAATATTTAAAGACAACCTTGCATAAACATGTGCAAGATAACCTAAATGTACGCAAAGGCAAAGAAGAGAAAAGGGGATTAAAAAGTGGAATAACTGGCCAACATCATGCAGCAATTTAGGAACTTTGGTTTCTAACAAGGTTTCTGACACATTACTCCTCTCACACTCCCCTCTGGAACTGATAACCCACAAATCCCTTTTGCATTAGCACTGGGATCGTTTTCAGCAGCAAGGCTCATTTCAGGAGGTTGGGCACTGCCATGAAATGATAACTCTGCAACTGTATTTAAGTGTATTTAAGTAACTATAAGTGATTTCTACACATAAATGAAACAATGTCACATCCTAAGGCAGTCTCCTGGAAACCACTCTGTGAGCACAGATTCCTGGGCAGCGACTGTTAGCAATACCAAGGAGTTTGAATAAAATAAAAGTGCATTGCAAAGTGAGGCTGTGCTACAACCAAGGATAGAGCAGGAAACAGAAGAATCCATTTCAAGGCTGCTGTAGTTCTGTGTTTTCAAACTTTGGTTCAGGAATTTCTCACAGAGTCAGCATTAAAGCAATTCAGAAATCTCTCTTCCACCTGAACTTTGCTCACTGTTGGTATCACACACTTCCTGTGTAGGACAATGAAAAGTTAACAACTATGACATTCTAAAGATATGTAAAAACAGCCCCCAAATAATCTCACCAGGCTAACTGTTCCATTGTTACACAGACACTTCCTCATTTCTCATCAATGGTTGTTTTTAAAATTACCACACTATCTCCAAGTATCCAAAGACTAGCTATTCTAACTGCTGTTGGGAGAGGGAGGAAAATTCCCAGTAGTCGACTCTAGCACAGGCCATAGCACCAACAAAAAAGCAGACAGCAGCTAGTTTGCATCCAACTGTCTCCTCTAAAACAGGCCTTGCTGCACAAAATTGTCTTTCCAGACTGAGGAGGTCCTATCTGTCTGAAACTAGGTCATTTGCAGAATCATTCACACAGGGAAGCCTCATAGGTTGCAACTGTCTTTTATAAAGTCACCTAGAATTGCTAAGCGTAACTGGCAAAACGTATAAGCCTCTTATACTTAGAAGAGGGGTTTAAAAATGTTGAACTGGCCTCACCTTGTCAAAGGGTGATAACCCCTTGATTCTTGCTCGAAAATACCCAGCAGCCACCAAGAGTTCCAAGATTTCAGTCAACTTGATGTTTTGCTCCTCATCTTCTCTTGTTTCAACCTGACAAACAAACAACAGAAAGAACACTAATTCAGCTTTTATAATTCATTTGAGAAACGAGTGTTTTCCAAGCCTAACCTTGGCACAGACCACAGATCAGGGAAAACCTGCCTCCCATTAGTCCCTTGGTTGTTGATTTGAAAGACACTAAAGAAACAGGTAACACATTTATTTCTACACGGATTTAACATCGCATATTTTCACCCAGTTAAACACTTTAATCTGCTTTTGCTGTTCAAACTCCTGGTCCACTGCTTGCCTCCAGCTACTAAGATTGTCCTACTGCCATAAGTCGGTTAATTCATTCTCCATTTCACACATTTCTTTCAATTTCAGGGTTCATAAAATCACACACCTCAATTTAACCTCTATCCCAGCTAAAACCAAGACACGCTTCTCCAATTCTGCTACAAAAGCAGGAGGAGACACTCACACGGCAATTCCACTTTTCGGGCAATGCAATTTCAAAGCACAACAGTATCAAAAGTAAACTGTGACGGGCAGCCCGGACAGCCTCAGTGCTCCGAAGCCTCACCAGCACAGCCAGCCCGTCCCAGGGCTTTTGTCCCCACCTTACAAGATAAAACCCTCAGCTCCGGGGATACACGTGATTTCCTAGAGCCACAGAGCCCCCAAACACCTCGGCCCTAGGCCGGAGAGACGGCAGCAGGGCTCCAGGTCTGCCCCGAGGGGCTGCAGGGACCCACCTGCACACCCTTCCCACCTCCAATCCTTTGGGCACCCTGCTCCTCTCCGCTCCCTCCCACGGGCACCCGGCGAGCCGGGCTTGCAGAGGGGACACGGGGAGGCGATGGAGCACCGAAGGTGACCCGCACGGCGCTGCCGGCAGCCCCGCAGGCCTCCCCGCGCCCCGCCCGCTGCGCGGCACCGAGCCCCGCGCTCCCGGCCAGGGCCGGGAACGAGGGGAAGGAGCAGGCGGGGATCCCGGGGACGCCGGTGCAGCGGGGCCGGAGGAACAGCGGCCGCGCCTCGGCAGCGCCCGGGGGACGGGGGGCTGGGAGAAACGCGGCTCCGGTACCTCCTGCGGGGCCTGGCGCTCCTGTCCCCGCGGGACCCCCATCGCCCTCCGCCGCCGGCCGCGCCGCTGTCACGTCCACTCCCCGCCGCCGCAGCGCCCCGGCGAAGGGGTGTTCCCGGCCGGCGGCTGCCGGGTTCCCCCGCCCCCGCTCGATGGTTCGCCCGCACCCTCCTTGCGTACAAGCGCATCCGGGCCGTGCCATTCGCGGCCGAGGGGTGCCGGGGAAGGAGGGCGGCGGCTCATGTGACTGACGGGCTGCGCGGAGCGCAACGGCCGCGGCCCCGCCCGCGGGCTGCGCCTTTGGGGGCGCCCCCGGCTGCCGCCGTGCCCGCGGGCCCTCAGAGCGCGGCTCGTCTCCGCGGGTCCTGGGCGCTTCCCCTGCGTGACGGTGCCCTTCGCCCGCCGCTGTTTTCTCCTTTTTTCCCTTTTACAAGGGGTCTTGAGGCCTCCCGCCAGCATGGAGGACGAGTCACTGAGCGCTCTGACTGCGAGGCGCCTCACGGCCGCTCGTGCCCCGCTGGGCGCTGACACTTCTCATTGCCAGCCGTGTTTCCTTTGGTGACTTAAGAGCTGAAGTGGGGTTTAATTCTGCTTTTTCTCCCCTGCACACAGGTCACAAAATCACTGAGTCAATTCGGCTGGAAAAGACCTCTGAGATCGCAGGTCCAACATTGAACACCACCGTGTCAGCTGGACCATGGCACCGAGGGCCATTTCCAGGATTTCCTTAGAGACTTCCAGGGTGGCTCCACCACTTTCCTAAGCAGTTTATTCCAATATCTAATCACCCTTTCTGTGAAGAAGTTTTTGGTAATACCTAACCTAAATCACTCCTGGCACAGCTCAAGACTGTGTCCTCCCGTCCTGTCGCTGGTTGCCTGGGAGAAGATCCCGACCCCCACCTGGCTGCAGCCTCCTGTCAGGGCGTTGTAGAGTGAGAAGGTCACCCCAGAGCCTCCTCCGGGCTAAACACCCGCACTCCCTCAGCCACTGCTCAAATCCAGCAGATTTGTGCTCCAGTCCCACGGCAAGAAACCCCCTCAGTCTGTGCTGGCTCATGGAACGTCATGGGGCCGTGTCGGAGCATCCCCTGGTGGGAAGGTGGATGTGCTGGAGCCTCCCGTGCCGGGTTTGGGCAGACCCTGCAGAGTGATGGGTGCGCTGGGCTCTGGATGCTGTGCCCAGGCCGGTTGCCAACACACGTTTTATTCACATTTATTAGTGAGTAAAATCACACCAATGCACCGGGATTTGATGGGTTGAACAGCCAGATAGCAAACCATGGCAGCATTTCATGGGTAGCATCCTTGTTGGCGATGGCTTCAGAAATACCTGACAGGGGTGTCTTTTCAAGTCTATCACAGGTGTTCTGTTTCCAGACTGACACACACAGACTATTAAAAAAAAACCCAAAACCTTGCATTCAGCTGTGGCTGGAAACATCTCAGTAAGGTGAAGGAAAAGGAGTGCAGCATTCCCATCCTTTGGAGGGCAGCAGAGCATACAAGAGCCAGTCCATTCTGACTGCTGCTCTGACAGAGCAATCAAAATAATAATAATAATAATAATAATAATAGCAAAAATAGGCCAGACCAGCTCATGCCATGTACTGGTGTAACCACAGGCCACATCTTAATTAGAGCTGCAGAACACTGTTTCACAGCCCCAGAGGCTAATGTGGTCACCACAGCAATATGGGCTTTCTGTGTTTTGTCTGCCTTCTCCTCACAGACAACCGTATGTCTCTAATTTGATTGCCATACAGAGGAACACTGAAGCCCACAAAAAGCAGGGACAAAGAGAAGGGTTGAAACAGGAGAGTGTTAAGAAAGGATGTAGATGACCTTCACATGCAACAACAAGTGCAAGTTGTAAGGTAACTGCTGAGAAGAAACATCAACTTAAAAAAAGAAATCTTTCTGAACCATGATATGATCATAAAATTCCTTTTCAAAGAAACAGAATAAAGAAAAATGATAAATAAAAAGCCAGAGATAGATAGATCCAAACTGGGGGCTTAAGTAATAACTGAGTAGCAGACAAGGGAGGGAACTAACCTACCCTGGGAAATGGAACTGTTTCTCTGGCTTTTTACAGTAAGGCAAAGGAGGGAGACAGAGCTAATTAACTCCTCTGAACTTTAAAACTCATGCAGCTGGCCCCCAAAATCACAAATCTGGTTTGAAATTATGTACTTACAGAAATGTAATAGGTTCTTTTAATTTGCTCTATGTCTGTGAGACGACAAGGACTGGAAACATTTTTCTCCTTTATTGGCTGGAATTTTCCTTCATCTGCTATGCAGTTAGGAAAGAAAAGGGAAAGGCATGAAAATAAAAAAATCTATGGTCATTACAACTCATCTTGGATCACTCGAACCTCAATAAAATACTTGGCAAAAGCATTGCTTCCCAACACCTAATTGTGATGCAAATTCACTCAGTTACCCAGACAGAGCTGTTGTCCCCTATGACAGTTGGATAATCAATCTTCTAAATAGCAATTAGTTTTAAAAAGAGTCCCAAGAGGGGTACAATCTAAAAAAGAAAAACCTCCTTTCCTTCAGATATTTAGATTTTTGTAGTTGCAAATGTCTAGCAGATTCAACTTAGGCTTAGTTTTCCCATTCCCTACTTTATTTTGATCTGTGAAGGTGAGCTCTGGTTCTTGGAGCAGCTGCTTTCAACAGTATTGTCTTGATTTTTCTCTTTCATTGATTTTGATCCCACAAAGCTGAGCTAAAAAGCTTCCTCATTTTTTATATAGCCATGTGATTCATTTTGCTGCTCAGCCTGGACTTGTGACAACAGTAAACTCAGTCACCACTGAAAATGTAGCAGTAGGTCTCGCTAAATCCTTTAGCACATATTTGTTTCTTCTTGTAATAAGAATAAAAAATGTGAGATGGAGTTGTAACAGCAACAGCAAGGGCTCTGCTGTTTGTAGAACAGACACGGTTAGATAAACAAAGTAACTTAAGTAACTTTCCAGTGCTCTCTATTCTGAGAAGAGATTGATTTCCATTTTGCACGATAGATAAAATAAAGATGAAGTACGTATAACTTCCTGTGCAATGATCCTTTGTACATCATCTTCTTGTTAGGGTGCTGTATTCTTTTAAGGATACTGTAAAACAAAGTGTCATGGACAGATCTTGGAGTAAATGGAAAGGATCTCAGTGGTTGCATCAGGCCATGGACCTTGGTACTGCCATGACTGCATCTTCCCAGTTGGATTCCTACTCACAGGAGGAGCTGAAGCCATTTGTAGGGAACTAAATCCAAGCCTTCCAAACTCAGTATCAGGTTCTGTATTGTTTTCTGTGGCTCATATCTTGGGTGAGCTCTTTTTTCAACCAATTTTGTTGCCTGGCAGCCCCAGCACAGAGATCACTTCCAACCTGATCCCTAATGAAATGATTCTTGTGATGAAGGTTTTCATCCAGGTTTCTGGAATCAGCTGTACTGTTTGCTATAGCACAAGTATCTTCCTCTGCATGCATTTACTCTTCTAATTTGGTGTCTTGGTTGTATCCCATCTCCTACAATTACTTTGTTCCCCTTCATCTCTTTCCTGAGATGTAGTAGGCATAGAGAACCATTCAGTGGGCAACTGCAAATTCCCAATTATCGTCAGTGGAAGTGAGACTGTGCACTGTGAAATGAAAAAGTCACAGACCTGTTACAGTAGCCACTGTGTTAGGGGCTGCAGCAGACCATTGCATCCCATCAAACCACCCAATATTCTTTGCAAGGTACTGTGCCCTTTCAGCATTCACAAATAACAGGAAATAGTGGTGTTATAAACATGCTCACTCTTGTACCTATGGGTGATATTTAGAAGGTCCAATCCAGCCAAGGTCTTCTTCAGTCTCTCCTCTGAACAATTCCTGTTTTCAGCACTTAATAGTTTAAGACATACAGGCAGACAAGAAGACTTTTTTTTTTTTCTTGAGAATTATGTCCATGTGATTTTTAATATTGTTTTGTAAGAGTGGCAATATGAACATGAACATTTTTAGCTCACTTACTTGGAAGAGGAAAGACTTACTTTGTAGAGGAAAAGGTAATCTCATAGTGGAAACACTGAGATTCTAGTAAGAAAAAAAATCACAACTTCCTCATGGTCTACATGACGGAAGCTGACAGAATTGGTGGCTGGTCCTCTCTACAATTTCATCTGTGCCAGGTCTAGAAGTCTGCGTGGAGAGTAATGAGAATATTATAACTAAATATGTGATGAATATAAAGTTTTTACCAGACTTCTCTTTCTGCAATGTCATGATTTTGACCACATGACTCAAAGACTGTAGTCACAATATGCAAGTAGCCAATCATTTTGGGTAATTTCACTTTTTGAGAGGCTGGATTTTAAGAGAGTGATACTGTGCCCTCTTTGAAAATCAGGCTGCTGAGGGGTTTCTCAGCTTCTACACATTGCAAGGTCCAGGCAAGGACAGGCACAGCACGCCTTGACACAGAGTAGTCACCCACAGAGAGGTTTGTTTGGGACACTGCCTTTGCACATCTTCTCTTCTGAAAGTCTCAGGTCATCTGTGGCTGTTATGCTCAAAAGAAATTAATCTCCAGGAGAATGAAGTGGGTCTTTCTAGCTCACTTATCATCCATGGAACAACTAATTAAATCTGATTCACTGAGCCTTCACCTGAGAAGGAACAAACAAAATGAGAACCTTTGCACTGTAAGTGCATCGCAGACTCCTTGTTTTGGGCCAGGATATTAAATTTCAGATCACAGCTCTGTGATGCTCACACAGTGAAGAAATGTTTTCCTTCATTTTTATATTTAGTCTGAGCAAATCTGATATGGAATTGTTGGAAAACTAAATGCCCAGGAACTTATAATATTTGTGAAAGGTAAAACTTCTCCAAACAGAATCACTAGTTAAGATTTACTTGATGTTCAGAGAGTAAAAGACTACAGGTCGTTGGATTACTGATTTACAAATCCTTACAAAGGGGCAGAGAGTGTCTATTTTCACTGTGGCATTCCTAGGCAAGATATATGGATTTAGACTTTTCCTTCTACATGCCATAATACTATGACACATCTTTCACTTAAAATAGTTGTAAGAATGAACAGTTAATTTCCCAATGGAGTGAGAGAGTCTGAAACAGTAAAAGACTTCTCACAGGTACACCTCACTCCCAAGAGAATGGTGATCTGAGATGGAGGAGTTTTTTTGCCTTGTCTTCTTCCATGTTGATATTTTGAAAGAGAATTGAAAAGACAGACAAGTGGTAAGAGAAGCAAGACAAAATATCAGTGATGTAGAAGTAAAAAAAGACAGAATTGTAGAGATTCGAGGTGAGCATTGGAAGTGTAACCTTGGACAAAGCTAAACAAAAAGGAAAATAGCCTGCAGGGAAAAAATGTACCGTCTGGATAGACATCCAATTTAACTTAAGTAATTTATAGATGTGTGCATTTTGAGATGAAACAGTCCCACCAAGCAGTGTTATTTAGGAATTTTGGCCTGACTGCAACTTAACGCTAACTGAAAAGCAAACTTTGCTGCCATTCACTGCTACTCCCTCCATCTACAGACTGCCTCTAGGCAGGGGATTCTGGCGTAACCCAAAACCGCCAGTGGAAATCTTTTTAGCAATCAAATCTTCCTTGCACTGAGGCAGACACTTTGACAAATGGTGGAAGAGCACCCTCTGGTGACACCAGGCACACCGCTGTGTTCTGCTGCCAGCGGGAAACGCATTCCCGGAGTACAGGCTGTGCCCTGGAAAGCCGCCTCCATGTGGTTTAGTGTGTTTAAATTCATTATTCACTTATACGTAAGGAGTACCAGAGCGAGCGTCCTGAAAACAAATTAGAGATGACAGTGACCTTCCTTCTTGTCCCTTAAATCACTGAGTTCTTGTAATTTGAATCAAACATTTTCTGAATTGTTCTGAGACATTTTTTAGGAGGCTTTGGAGCAGGTTTTATGGGCACCATGAAATGCAGTCCCAAGTTTTATTGCACTGGACAGTTCAAGGCTTTTCAGAGTGCGATCCAAGTATTTTTTTACAGTGTTCAAGAAACTTGGCTGAGCTGTCTTTTCAAAGATTTTCTTTTTCCACAGGAGCAATTATTAAGAAAAATGAATTACCTTTTGCTGTTCTAACTATTCAGAGGTAAGCAAAAAGGATGGATCATAACTATTATTTGCAAATCATATCTCATTTCAGCACAGATAGAACCCAAATATGCTAACAAATATAATACATTAATTTTCTGAATGGGCTCTTCTTCCAAATGCTGATGGCACCCATTTCATGTGAGCTCTGTTAGGAGTTAATAAAAGCAGTTAGTGTTTTTAATAACTTTAGAAAATAATTTCTGGAATTTTAGTCTGCAAAGAACTGGTTTTCTAAGGCTGGGGTTTGTGCAGACTGATTCTCTCGCACTTCAAAAGATGTGCAAAGCCCTTAAACATCAGGGAACCTTGCCAAAAGCTAGATAAAGGTCAAAAAGGTTGAAACCATGGAAGTTCTTAACTGTAATTTACTCAAGTATGTAATTTATGAAGAAATGGTCATGTAATTACCAAATATTTTTTTTAAATTTATCATATGAATCTGGTCCACATAATACTGATTTAATCTTTTATTTAGTAAGATAATATAGCATTACATCTCCAAAGTGTAAAGATAATCAACAGAATGTCACCTAGCATAAAACTGAGTAGCATGTCTGAATAAGTCAGCACAGAGCATCTCATGATTACTATGGAAGTGAGATGTTGTGATTCCTCCCAGCATCTCACAACAGTGGCTTGAAAAATCTTCTGAAGGAAACTATTGTTTTTTAATTAAAACAGAGACTTTCACCTAATCCCTTGATTCTGGGAGCTGGCCTATAAACAAACATCAAATATTGCAAGGCTCATAATAAAAATAAGAATTGTCAATGCCTTATTATGCAACTTCACATCCTTTATGCAGGAGAAAGATTTACCTTTAAGATTGTCAGCATTTTTCTTATCAGTCACCTCAAAAGCAGCAGCATGGCTGACTCCAGTGACTGTGTTGGATTTTTTTTTGCAGTTCAAGGCTAATGAAGTCTTTTGTTGTAGAATTCTCCCAGCAATTTCTCCACTGTCTCCAGCAGTTCATATCCTTGTGATTTTGAAAGGCTGGAAGTAATGTCTGGAGTTACACTGCTTATCTCCAAAGCGTGCCCTCTTGTCAGGGACTATGCCTTCTAGAAACAAGGTGGAAAAGGATGCCTTGTAACTTCCATGACTTTTGAAATTAAGAGGAAAGTTCTTACAGGTACACAAACACCTGGGGTATGCCATATGCTGTCCGGTGTAGTTTGTTTGCAATGGCTGTTAAAGCCACAGCTCATCCACCAAGTGTGAAAAACTCCAGCAAGCTCTGCTGCCCATTGCTGCTGCCTTCTTTCTTGGGATCCCTGTTGGTTTTACTCACTACAAGAAATAGACATGCAGCTACATCCTGTTTCCTCAATCTGTCTCTGTAAGGGAATATAACCTCTCCGAGCTCCCCATCTCTTGGCCTTGCTCTGATAACTTACCCTACTCCAGGCTGTGATGTCCTGCGGTTGTAGAGATGTGTTGCTTCTCTTATTCAGACTTTTGTAAACTAAAAAACCATGCCAAACTCTTCATTTCATACAGATGGACTCAGCAGAAATTACTTCCTTCCACTTTGGGAAGCCTGGGGCTGGAGGGAAGCTGAGCAGTGAGCACAGAGCAGTGCCATAACTGGAGCCATGGGGAGCAGAAATGATTGAATCCAGGAACTGCTTCTAGCAGGGAGATGAAGTTGCTCCCATTAATTCAGGAACTATAACTTCCACCAAAGGAATAATTAACCTTTTACCTTGCCTATGTTCTACTGAGCTTAAAGCCATTTCACTGTCTTCATCTCTTCCGCTGAAACTGTCTCCCAGTTCCCTTTCTACTGCAGATTTAAAGAAAAATCTGACAGTGCATTTTCTTTTTTGTCAGTCTTTCTTCCCTAACTGGCTGTCATCTAGTCAATCCATTGACTATACTCTTCCCTTTGTATAGCCAAAAAAAAATCCTGCCATTTTTTGATATAGAAAGTAGGATGAATTGAGTGCATATGCTCTATCAGAACAGCACATCAGGATTCACCTGCCTTTATTGCTGGAAGTGTGTATGAAGTGAAGCAGCATGTTTCACAGTGGCTCAGAGAAAACAGATCTGTGCTGGTTTGTGAGAGGCAGAACAGCCCAGCCTGCTTTTCAGGAAGACAAAGTGAACTGGGAGTTCCAAAGTGAGAAGGACAGCAGCGGCTCTTGTGCCATGCACTAAGTCAGAGCTACCAAGTACCAGTAATTTTCCATGAACTTGCCAATATGCAGAATTTCAAATATTGAGCCAGTTCTGAAGAGATTTTAGTTCATGAAGTCTGCCTCCACCTATGCTGGATAGTTGTGCAGAAGAGTGGATATACTAAGGAGAGCATCCATTTGTTTCATAGGAGAAACTGAGGAAACAAAGAAATGCATGGGAAAGGGTTAGAGTCAGAACAAGTATTTAAAGTATTTTATGGAGAAATAAAGCATAAAGGAAAAAAAGAAAAACATGGCCTTAGACCATGGTCAACCTGAGCCCAACTATTTGCAAAGTGTTTTATGTAGCTCTTTCATTTTCAGAGTCTTTTGTTTCCATATCTCATACTGAGGTTTTTTGGGAGATCTGGACATGAGTTTGACTGTCACTACATTCCACCCACCAGAACATACTCCTGTGCTAACAGGTTACCAAATGCTGGACAAGACTTTTTAACATGCATCTTGTTGCCCTGAGGGTTGTTGTTCTACGAAGGAACTGGCACACTGGCGTTCCTTTCTGATGCTTATTCACTGAACTCCATATCAAATTCACCCCATTGATAAGGCAGAATAAAATTTTTCTAACTGCCAGGTCTGCACTTAACACAGTATCTGAAAATTGAGCTACATTTTTTCAGCCATATAGTTCATAATTTAGCTTTGATAGTGACAGATATTCTGAGATCAGGGCCGAAATGCAACGTTTTTGTTTGGACTATACCTTGCCTTTTCTATGGCTGTACTGATTATCAGCCCTTTTAGTAAAAAAAAAAAAAAAGAACCAGAAAGGCAAAGAGATTGAAAGCATTGCCATGAGGAAAGATTTAATCCCAGGGTAGTAAACTGCCACTGACAAGAGCCTATTCTTGACATTGCAGAGTGAAAACATACCATTTGTAATCAATGTAAATAACTGTAATATCAGTTATTTTTCAAGGCCATTAGATTAACTATCTAAACACAACATTTATGTTGATCTTCAAATATCACTTTATCTTCCCCTGAAATTCTGGTGGCAGTCTCAGCCAAAGCCTGCTGTGGTCAAAGGAAAGTTTTGTTTTGCATTGAATCAGGCCAAAGAATTAAGTCATTGAGTGAAAGCTGGAAACACATACATAGGAAGTAATAGAAAATGTCATGCTTTTACAGGCTTCCTATCTCTAACTGCACCCAGCAGTAGCAGAATATATTGCACTTTTGACATCTTTTTCCATAAGCAAACTATTTTTTCAATTCATAGCCTAAATATACATATATATTTCTGGGGTTTTTTTGGGTCGGTGCTGTCCAGTTGGTTGTCTTTTTTTTTTTTTTTTTTTCTTTTTCCTGGATGCAACCCATTATTTGTTAGATGCAGTGAAAATGCCATCATCAAGTAACTAGACTGGAAGGAACTTCCTGACATCCAGAATTACAAGGGCTGATGATCCATCTGCTCCGGCACTCTCTGCCTGATAAAATGAGAGATTATTTTTCAAGGCCTTATTCTAGGTACTTTTAAGCTGGTTGGAAAAGATGTGACTTTTTCACAATCTCTTTGAAGGAACAGAGGGCAATAGTGCTGTCAAAAAGAACATGAGCAAAAGTGGGAGGAAGATGCAAAAGGAAAACGTGCCCAAAGAATGGTGGCATTACTCAGGTTGGTGTTGCTGGAGTCTTCAAAAGGTGTGAAAGGGATAAAACACTCCCTTGGATAAGGTAAAGATGCACGGGACACAAACCTTGTGAACAGCTATTTCCTTCCTGTTCTTTACAACACGGTAAAATTGTGTAAGAGTTGGAAGTGCTTTGGCAAGCCGTACCTGGGCACATCACAGCTATTTCACAGGCCCGCAGGCCAGTTTCTCCTCCTTAACAGCAGATGGCAGTGAAGTTAAACAAATGAGTGGAAATAAATCGAGAAAATACGTTTTTCCTGGTGGCTGGTGGTGCTGCAGATAGCTCAGAGAGCTCCGGGCATATTCAAACAGTGCAAGGTTCATTTCCAATGCAGAGATCTCCTGTAGCACATTCAGGAGGCAGAAAATATTAATTCATCCATAGCTGTTTATAGTCCAAGTCATGTTCATTTTGTTTTTGATGTCTATGGTGACAGAAACAGTAGAAGAGATAGAATCTGTTATAATTTCTTTCTTACATCCCTCTTTCATACATTTAAAATCTATGCATAGCTGAACAGATGAGGATGAAGCTCAGTTTCAAGTGAGTAAACTTTTACTCTTTATTTTGTGTCTTGTGCTTCCTCTGAAACAATGAAGATACAGCACCGTGGGTTGCTTTAAAACTTTTAGATTGCCAATTATTTTTTTTTGCTGCCAAAATACTGTGTGAAAGGGTTATTAAGGCCACAAGAATAGAGATTGAGAGTCAACTTTTGCAGTCTTGCCTTACACTTTAAATTAATCTCACTTCTGGTGGCAGGATGGGAGAGGGGGCTGTTCGTTTTCCAATTTCCGTCAGGCAAATGATGGAGCTGTCAGTACAGATATTTGATTGCAACTTCTAAGTTCCTTCTCTAAAGTGAAAAGGGGATGACAAGATATTAGGGATGTCTGTGTAATGTCATTAACAGCTTGGTTCCATGGCAGTGTCATGAAAAAAACGTGCTTGTGTGGTCTGTGATTTCCAGTCAGATGCTAGACCATCAAATAAAGCATCTGTCTCCCTTATTTACTGCTCAGTGCTCGATCCACCTGAGGAAACCCAGGAGGACTCTCCCTCCCTCACATACCGAGGTAATCACTCAGTCCTGTAGGATTATGCAAAGCACTGAGGAGTGCCTTGAATGTGTACCTTGAAGGCCCAGAACTTCATTTCAAAACCCACTCAAGACGAAGCGAGCTCTGGGTGAAACCTCAGCTGTTCTCAGTGCTGACCTGAGTGTCACTACTTGGACAGCAGGAGGAGAGGAACCAGAGGAACCTTCCTTACCCTGCTCTTTTGGATCATTAATGCTCTGCAACACAGACTTGGACTCCGCAGTCCTGTTCTTAAGAGAGGTGCCAGGCCAGTGGGACTGCTCGGAGAAGAGAGGGCTGCTCCCAGGAATTTGAAGGTTTGATGCCTTATTGTGGCATCCATAACATATATTCCCTTCTCAAGCTCATATTCACACATCCTATAGTCTCAATATGCCTCTAATCTTCCTTTTGTATTAAAATTTTTAGTTAAAAAATTCACATGACACCCCAACAGACATATTTATAACAAGCAAGGGCACAGGCCTCAATCACTTGTGAGGAAGCAGCCCTTCATAATCTGTCAGTCAATCCATGCACAAAATGCACGGAGCATCAATTTCTTTTTAGATTATTCACTGTGACTTATGTATCTGCCAATAAATCTCAAATACAGGTCAAAGAATATGTAGCTCAAGTAAATCCATAAATGCAGCAGAAAAGCTTCACTAACTACCTCAGATTGCCAAAGCTGAGGTAATTTCCTTGTTGTGAAAAATACTGAGTCCATAAATTATTTTTATCACCTCTGGGGCAATGCAAACAGTTTCCCACAGATGCTGAGAGTATGATATGTTTTTTATTTGATATCAGAACACCACTTTTACACGGCTCTTAAAATACAAGGTCCAAGATTCTGCTTGTGCTTTAAGGCCCCAATTCAGCAACATATTAAAACAGTTGCTCGAGGTCCTGACATTAAACACGTGCCAAAGTGCTTTGTTGCATAGTCACAAATTGCTGAATTGGAGCCTAAAGACTAAATCTTTTCCCCATGAAATTCTGGATTTACCTGCTGTTTTCCTTCAATGAAAACAAGGTATTTGTTCAAACATAATATAAAGAAACATTCAAAAACATTCAAAAATGCTTGTACTTCAGAGCTAACTGTGTGAGCCATAGCTCTGGAAGTAAACCATGGACAAAAAATTGATGTAGCTTTTCTTACAACAGTTTAACTGGTGTTTACTTAATATTTAGTTAATGTTTATTTCCACAAAGAAAATAAACATACTTTGAACATGTGAAGACATAAGGATGAGGGGTGAACGTCCTACAGAGAACTTTGGAGAAAACACCACTGAATTAACTTACAGTACATTTGTTAAACATGAGCAGCTCTAATAATGACATTTCATTTAACAATGCCCTTTGTCTTTTCAGTTCATCAGTTACCTATTTCAGTAATGAACTGCAGTCATACCATTCTGATTTTCTCCTAATGTAAAGGCTGAGATCACTTCACTTGCAGTGAAGCGTGATGCTATTATTCTGTTTGTGGCTTAGGAAAAAAGCTATAGAATATATCACAATTTCAATTGGCTAACAAATATTAGCGTCTGTGATCAGTAAGGATACCAGTAACTTTGTTTAGCTATTAATGACAACAAGTAAAATTTAAAAAAAAAAAATAGACAGAAATGGTTGAAAATGCTCAAGATATCTATTTCATGAGCAGAGGAGCAAGTATTCATCTGGGAAAAAAATGAGCTTCACATTAAATGTTATTTTAATTTTTTATTAAGAATCCATGCATAGAACTTAACAGCAACATTTTCAGATAGGATGGATATTCTCAGTTGCAAAAATAAAATGGAGTTGCCTGCCCTATTTAAGAAGGATTTTCTAAAGAACTAGAAGAAGTCAGATTAAGTGGATAATATCCCACTTTGCACTATGTAAACACAAGAGAGATAAAAAATATGATAGGTCTACTTGATATGATCCATAAGTCTTACAAGGGGTAATGGAGCTTACTTTTACTCATTTGCCTTCCTCTTTTTTTTGGGTTTCTTAGATTTCAAAAGCTTTTTCATTGCCTTTCTAGCTGCAAGAGAGATATTTTACCCAGGCTGCTGTTTTCACTTTTCAATTCATCGTGATCCATTCAAAATATTTTCAGAGCTCACCAAAAACATTTAATTAGCAGCCAGTGGTGTCCAGCATTTCATAATCTTTTCCCAACCGAACCAAATCTGCACAATTTACAATAGATCTTTGGAAAACTGCTTTTTACTGTGTGCTGCATCTATAGATCTCTCTCAATTACCCACAGTAAATTTAGGCATTGTACAAGAGCAAATTTTACAGTCCATGAAGAGATGAAGTGAAATCTAGATGAAATTCATTGTGACAGATTCTCAGTTAGTGCCCTGATGTGTCTGTATTACAGAAGATAGACATTCTATTAGCATGGAAGCTCCCATAATGGACTGTGAATCATTTCAGGTAATAGAGATGCCAACTGGAATGACTGAAAAGCACTATTGAATTCCATTAGAGCTCTTTGTTTTTAAATCAGTCATTTCTTTGTGAATATCCAACTATATACTTCTTGACCTTAGCTGAGAGTAATAATTGTGGACTAATATTACAAAACATTAATCTGAGTTACTGTTCAATTAATGTTTCTGTTTGAGGGTTATTTTTATGCTGCAAATGTGAAGGAGACTGTGGCTTGTATTACAAATATGTATCTGGACTTGAGCTAGTGCAGAATGCAATTTTCCCTTTTATTTCTCTCTCCACTGTATTCAGTCTCATCTCATTAGCTGTAAAAAGACTCAGGTATTGGCTTTTCTTTTTCCATGTCATCCTACCAGAATAAAATAACTATAATCAACAAATCTATAAAGATAAACATTTTTATAAGAGATGCCACAAATAGTCTTCTTTCATTTCGGTGCTTGGTTAATTATCAGCAAAATAACTAACACCATATCCTGTTACCCAAACAGCCCCACCTTATCTATCAATCATGTATGATTTATCAGACTTGATAATTGCTTGGATAATTAACACAGAATTTAGGTTTATTCAGTCTGCTGAAACCTCAGAAATGCCTGCATAATTGCCATTTGTGTAGTAGATGAAGTTATGAATAATTCTTTTTCACATAAATATGAAGGCTGGATTGCAGGCAGCACAATTTCCTCACCCGTAGCTATTAATGCAGATATTATGTCATACAAGGGCTATGGCATTGTCACATGGTAACTATATGTATGTAGTTAAAGTAATTAAAATGAAAATAAACGGGAAATCTTTGCCTTTGTTTGTGGGCACTGCTTGCTTCTCTCGTGAAGAAGCACAGAAGGAGAATGAAGGAAAATTAGTCTGCTCAGTGCAGAAGCAACCAGATTTGAATCCCTGTAATATTCACACATAAATCCTTTGGGAAGCCTTTAAGGAGAGTAGGTTCTGGATCTTCTGTCTACGATCATCTATTTTCACATCAGAATGAGCAACATTATCCTTATATACCAGAGTTTCTGTGTCTACAGCTTGAAAATGAGCCTCTCCTTACTGTTGTAATGACAGGTGTAAGATTAACTTTGTTAGGTGTCTAGCCACTCATGCAAACTAAATTAAATTAATGGAACAAATTTCTCTCATAATTAAGATAAAAATTCATGTCAGCTGTAACCTTGCTGTACACTAATTATATACAAATGATTTATCATCTGCTTCGCCCAGAATATTAATCCTCAACTCATTGATAACTGCAGCCAGTGTTAAGAGATGAGAGTTGATTAACTATGACAGATTGGGCAACCACAGTACCAAGTGCCTCAACAACCAGTGAAACCAATAATATTCAAATAGCACTTCTTGTTTTAAAATGCATTCCCATGGAAACAGGTGCATGTTTAATGAGGGATACGGGGATTATTTCAATAATGACTGATATTGGAGAGTGGGCAGAACTAATCAATAATAATTAAGTCCTTAGCCTGGATAAGATATGGTTTTACAAAGCAGGTTACGTACACATTAGTGAGGTACTAGTTCAGGCCATGTTACCTATAATGTCTTCATGTATTACTGTTGGTTATTTATTTTCCTACTGCAGCAGATATTGCAGAGTTTACAGAAGTTAAAAAGTCTACAGTCTAGTCTTGGGTCCCACCAGCTCCAAAAAAAAGAGGAAACTTATGCCACCAACTTCTTTGCAAGCCACCTCCTGCATTAATTCTGCTTTGGGAAGCTTCTTTATAAAAATGTCATTCTTCAAAAAACCCCAAACACTTGAAGCATGATCTGTTCGGCAGTATACTCATTCATTTCTTGGAATATGATGTTGTATTTTTACTTAAAATTATTAAAATTAACTGGTAAACCTTAATTTTTTTTTTAATAGGTGAGATGTACTTGGGGCAGATTGTTAGTTAATAATGTATCCTTTGATGAATAAAAAGAGTAACACAATTGCAGACATCTCAAAAATTTTCAAGTTAGCTCTTGGGCCTTTTTAGCACTAATTCTGTCTCCCCAGGACAGCTTTTTTAAACTAATTGCTCATTGAGGCTCCAAGAATCCCTGTCAGAAAGAAGAAAAAACCCAGTCTTGTTCCTGAGCACTAATAAGGCACTACCAGCCAGCTGGATGAACTAAGTAATATTGTTGTAAATTAATTACTTTCATGAAACGCTGGTGTGTCTGAAGACAAGTTATGTATGAGAAGGAAACTCAAATATTTACATAAAACTGAAAACAACTGCAAAATCAACACAGAGCATGAACCTGTTGTTCCCAGTGGCCAGGTGGGACAAGCCCTGTGAAGCCCTGCAGGGATGGACAGCCTGGTCTGCAGGGAATGCAGTGATGGCAGAGAGCTGGGGACAGATCCCACAGCTGCCCCCCTACCCAGGCACTGCAGCCACAGCTCAGGCTTTCCTGCTCACCAGACTGCCTCCAGTCTGACACTGGAGGAAAAATCCAAGAAATTGGCTCCTATCCTATGGGTTCATGACAGCCAAGCTTCCTCTGTCTGCTCATTCTTAGTATGGGGACACCAATTCCTTTGGAACTGGAGTGGCCTATTTCAAATAGGCTACACCAGGATTATGTCTTAAGTGAGAGTTTGAGCCCTTTTTTCTGCTCCCACATTTCTTAACCCCCCCTCAGCTTCTGACTGAACACAGGTATTGCTGCACAGGCTTGGATAACAATTTGAGCTCCTGCAGGGGACTGTAGAGGCAGCTGAATGCCAGCCCACGGCAGGGACGGGCTGGACACAGCAGATGGTGTGTGTGGTGCTGCAGGTCTGGCTGTGCTTTGTGGTGACCTTGTAGGCGGGTACTGAGCACACAAACCAGGCTGGCCTCTAGAAACACCCGGCATTGCTCCCAGCCCAGCTTCAGCTGCCAGGAGAACCAAAACACCAGAGCCCAGCCATCCCAGGGCCAGAACTCTCAGCATGTGGATACAGACTCAGCCTCTCAAAGACTATTTGAATCACCAGCCTAGGAAGAAAATATTCTATTTCATGATAATGGTCCTTTTCAGCCTCCCATCCCATGAGGGACTTTTTTTTTTTCTTTTTTTTTTTTTACACTTGTCTTACATGCTTCAAAAGAAATTAAAGTTCCACTTAAATGAAAAAGAAAATGTGAACTTTATGGGAAATAAAAATTCAAAAATTTCTTTCTCTACATTTCTAGCTATTTCAGGGCTAATTGCCTTTGAATTTGTAAATGCAGATAATGAGAAGAAACCTATGTATATGAAACTGAAGAGAATATATGCAGAGCAAGTCAAGTACTTGATATCCAATTTAACTTGGAGTTGGATATCAACTTTAAATAAGCAAAAAGCCCTAAGTTTTTTTTCGTCATCTTATCCCTAGGGAATACGTATCTGCTATGAACCTAATTAGCTACAGAACACCATGGATCCTCTAATGAACATTCCTGTGGTGGAATAGAGATGGATCATCAGCACTGCAGGTCCAGTGGGGTGACCAGACACTGCCCCACACACTTCTTCAGACATTCAGTTGATGCAAAAGTTTGTGTGTAAACTGCTTTTCAGGTCTTTGGGATCACCACACAGAAGCAAATCACCAGTAGAAATACTTTACAATGAAAGCATAGAAGAAATTCCTCATGTGAAATTACTTTTCTGAGCAATTGTAGTGACATGCAAACCATCACCTACCAATGCTAACAGCATCTAGTGAGGTGATGAGCTAGACTTTGTCCACACCAAAGCCATGGCACAAAAGGCTGTGCTGCAGCTCCCACAATCACCCTTTGCAGCAAAGCAAGCAGCAGGTCCCATCAATACAATGGTCCCATCCTACACTGTGGTCCTACTGCAAGTCCTACTGCTCTAGTGGTTGGAGTAAACAGGTACCTGGTTTTCCAGAGCATTTATCAGTTAATGGATCAGCTTCAGGGGAAATGCCGGTGTGGAAGTTAGTGGCACTCTTTGCTTAGGAAAAGAAGTAAGCTAGAAAGAAAGCACTAACTGGAGAGAAGGCATGTGGTCATTTAGCACATCTTTTCTAGCAGAAGCACAGCACAGACATTTACCAGTGAGTGTCTAAGTGCAGCCTTCTAGGAATGGCTAAAATGGTTCTATATTGGTTAGTGCTGCTTTGCCTAGTTGCTGGAGGTAGGGACTAGAAACCCCTGGTAGTCCTCATTGCCAGTTAGAGCCATAGCTGATAGACCTAAACTCTGCTCATGCTGATACAAATAATAGCACACCACCCTCCGTGGGGCTCCTCCAGTTTAACAGGTACAAGGAGAAGCTGCTGCAAAAAACGGAGCGTGCTTGTCCTCAATCTCTTTTGCACACTGAATTATCTCGAGCACCTTCTGCCCCTTCCACTCAGAGCAAGAAGTGGGATTATGCTGCCTTGCCCAGCAGTATCACTTCATTCCATTGATCAGGCTCTGCAAACAATGCAATTATCTCAGAAGGGAATGCAGCGAGCCCTGGTTTTGCTACTTCCACTTATTACTGAGGAGCATCAAGCTACCCAGCCATTTTCCTGCTGCCATCTTTAAAAAAGGCAATGATCTCAATGTGCTGCTAACCTAATGAGGGCTGTGTGTGACAGAGCCATAGATACATTTTCTCACTAGCCTAATGAGCAAAGTGACAGACAGTGAAACAGTTCACACTTGAGTAATTTTCTAGTCATCAGCAACTGCAGTGTTCATGGGAGCAGAAGCCAGAGAGGGGACAGAGAGCTGTGCAATAAATACACACTGGCTCCATTGGCCAGAATAAGTTATCACTAGGATAGAGGTCTTGGGGCAAACTCCCTTAGGAAATTCAAACAAAAAGAGTCAATTTAAGGCATCTCTAACAGTGCATTCAATTAAAATTAAATTTAAAATGTAGGATCAGCTGTTGGGCTGTTAGGCCACCTGCCCAAAGGAAGAAAAAAATTAGAGATGTAACGAACCTTTACTCCTGATGTCTGCAAGCTGCTCGTGAATCACTGACTAGTACCAGCTTCTCACAAGCTTCCATTCGGCACAAAGTCCAGTTCCCCTTTGTCTCCCACCCCAAGAAGGAAACCAGCAGCACGTAGCTCATTATCCATATTGACAGCAAGCGTTTGTGTGAAAAATGCTGTCCTTCTTACATTTTTAATGTACTGGCAACTTCTCCCAGTGAAACCATTATTTCTCAAAGGAATGTTCCTATGAGCCAAGCCTTGGAACATCCACTGGCACAGGCTCCAGGACAGATCCCACAAGGAAACAGCAAAAGCTATTCAGAGCTGTGCAGTTTTCCAGGCACTGTTAGTGCACCCAGCACCTCCCACTGCCCTGATGATCAAGTATAGAAGTGGAGAAGAGACAAAGCCCAGGTGCAAGGGAAGGAGCCATTCCCAAAGATGGGAAAACCAACTGGCCCAAGGAGAAGCATTTCACCTGCCAGTGGTGTGATCCAGGTCTTGAAGAGATGCACACCAGTCTTTCTTATCCCTCCTTGATCCCTGGCCTCGGATATTGCCATTTTTACCACTGATAAAATATGCCTACCTCTCTTCTTTCATCTCTCAGATGGAGAGGAGACATTTGATGCTGCTGGGACAAATTTGGCAGCAGCTGCAGAGTCCACCTGTCTAATCCCAAAGCTGTCCCCCTGCAAACTGGCCTGACTCTCTAAGCAGAAGGGATGCCAGGAAATAAAGTCTTGTGGTTCCTCACCTGGATCCTTCTACTGTGACATTCCTGCCACATATGGGAACCAACACATGGGCAGAGGGATAAGTCCTGTTATCATTCTAACTGTTCTGGAATGGAGACATATGGACTTACTTTAGAGGTGCAGCAATCAGGTGTGGCAGAGCTCATGCTGCCCTTCAGACCTGGTGCTGCTCCACCAGAGCAGCAGTGATCACTGCACTCTTCCTCTGAGCTGCCCTGTGGGAATTACTTGGTGCTCAAAACACCTAAATTGCACCAGTCTCAGTCATCTTCAGTCCATGGGGCTGGCTGGGCAAGCCCAGGGGTTAAAGGGTGCATCAAAATACCTCCCAATGACTTCAGCAGCCAGAGATGAGCCCTGGTGCAATTCAATCCGACCCTGCAAGAGGCTGGAGACAGCACATGTCTGAGGCTCTCCACTGAGGGCAGAACAGCTCCCTGGAAGAGCTCTTGCACAGTATTAGTTAGCTAATACTCACAACTCAGTAAGTCATTTCTGCCCAGATTTTCAGGCTGGAGGACTTGCCAGGAGCCACCAGAGGAACAGGTGCAGTTAGCCACGAAGCAAACTCAAAGGTCTGGGCTCTGCTCCTCAGCATGGACTGCTTGGCCAAAACCTATTTATCCAAACCCACCGCGAGCTTGGCTGAACTGTTGTTTTGTCTGACATTTATCCTTGCACATGTGAAAGAATCCCCTTGGCCTGTGGGAGAAGGCCTGTGGTTCAGGAGGTGAACGGGCTCTGAGTCAGGTGCCTCTGTTCCACTGTGTCTGCTTCTGCTTCCCTGGGTCACCCAAGGCAGGGCAGTTAAACTCACTGCACATGTCATGTTAGAAGAACCCAAAATTTATTCTAAAATGTTGTTGTCTCATCTGGGGATAAGCCAATAAACACGGGGATCTTGTAAAATTAGGGAATTCAGTGCTTGTCTCTCCCTGACTCTCACTGGGACTCAGCATTCAATTCCTTTAGGATATTTTAAAGATCCTTGTCTAGAAAAAGAAACTGGCATTTATGGGCACAGGACAAATATTAAACTACTTTGAATAAGTCTCCATGTGGAATTTCTCATGTGCAATAAAAATGGCAGTGTTTTCCGGTATAAATAATCACTCATTTCTTGAAATCATAAATCATTCACCTTTTGAATTATTTGGGTGTCAAGGGATAAGCTGTTAAATCTATATTTAGTATCTACCTCAAAGTCCTGCCTGGTCATCAGAAGTACTACACACCCTTCAGCTGGGAGAATTTGTACATCAGATCCTTTGGACAAAAGTGCTTAAATTTGAACTTATATGCTTACATTTAAAAACTCCACCCAACATTTAACAGTACTGAAAATTAGTTAAAAGCTGTTTTGAGCATTTTCAAAAATTACGCAGTGGAAAGTGTTCCAGGTGAAAATGCTCATCACAGATATCCTGGAGCACAAAATCCTGTCTCTTGCCGCAGCATCTATGCTCTGGATCACTCAACAGAGGCAGAGCGTGAAAAAAGCCAGGCTTGGGGTTGAAACCAGCCCAGTTGATCCAGGGAAATGGGACAGCAGGATGGGACAGAGCCTGTGATGCAGCGCTGCAAAGGAGAACCCTGGTGGTGGGAGATGCCAGCCCACGCTGTAACCCTCACCATCAGCATGCTGGATTTGACAGGTCTGTGCCCCAGTAAACAAAGTGCAGCCCAGGTGATTTCAATACCCTGAGCCATTTGAGTGTCTGTCTCATAGAAGTCTGTCCCAGACTAGATATGGTGCAACATTTTTAGAGGGACCTATATGATACTGTTCCAGTCCCTGAGTAGAGATGGACACACAGAATCTGCCAAAAAAATATTCAT
The DNA here is from genome assembly GCA_013397395.1 of Sinosuthora webbiana. Taxonomy (NCBI): domain Eukaryota; kingdom Metazoa; phylum Chordata; class Aves; order Passeriformes; family Sylviidae; genus Sinosuthora; species Sinosuthora webbiana. The sequence continues at coordinate 177,072 of VXBN01010946.1, forward strand.
CCAACCAGAAAGTGTCAAGACGATTTTATACAGGAAAAAAGATTTGAAGAAACTCAGTGGTTAAGGGAATGCTCATTTTACTTTGTAATTCACCTTAACTGATCCTGTATGTGAACCAAAACCCCTGAGACAAGAAATGTGTGCAAAAGATATAAACCTGTGAAATGGTGGGACAAATAGTTTCTCCTCCTCTAGTGAAATGAAACACCAGCTACTTGGGAAAAGAATCCATGTGCCAAATCTGTAAATATGCTCTATCTCTTTTTATGCTGCTGGTATAATTAATGTACGAACCTTTAAAATTCCTATCTGATACTTACACTTGTTATAGCAACATATTTAATTCCAGAGCTACATCCTTTAGCAGATTCTTTTACTTCATTCAAATTACTAATCGTTTAGATTCTCTCTGAAAGTCTTTCCTCCCTCACTCCCCACGCATGCTTAACCTAATTAACTATAAATGAGAAAAAATGCTATTCACATAAAAAGAAAATGTTAACCTATAAATTATCCAGTGCTCCCTCCCGAGGCTGGCAACGCCTCTCACAGAAAAGCTCAAATGTTGGTGCAATATTCTTGGCTTCCTATCCAGTTTCTGCCACCCAAAATCATTTTATACAACACATTACTCTGCCATTTTGTACATCTGGCAACATTTACTGATACTAAGTCCTCTCCCGTGTTTTCAAGATTACACGAAGGAGGATTTCTAGGATGATTAATTGGAGAGAGAAAATCATTCCTTTATACTTCGAGGAACATTTGCAGAAGACTAATGGTCACTTATGGAAATATGGCCTCTTTATACCCATTAATGTCATCCAGTGCTCCCTGCGGGTCACACAATTAACCACCCCTTTGTGTTTCTTCGCTGCCATCATCCAAAATCCTCTCAGTTGTTGTCATACACTGAAAATCTTCTGTTTTGCCATGGTCAGATCAAAAGCACACTCAGGTTTCTGGGACTGAGCCACCTAAGAGATTTACTTTATACATTTCTCCTCAAAATACATTTTTTTCCAGGAGTTCTCAACTGCATTTTGCCAAATTTGACTCTGACAACCATTTCCAAATGTATTTGTAAATCCAAATAAAAAGTAGAGTGAGACAGTCCTTTATTTTCTAATTCTATTCCCATGCTTTTGTGATTTTATTCCTCCCACTCTCCAGTGGTGATGGAAAGGGCTTTGCTGTGCCTCGCACAATATAATTCTGACCCAGAGCTAGAGCTCCAGAGTACTGTTGTACTTTATTGCTACTGTCCCTAGTGTTACAATTATTTGGAATTATAACAGTCCCAATGAAACGTGACATGACAGATCCCTGTCCAGTAAACCTGTGCCCAGCTACCAGGTCTCATCATGGGCCCCACCAGGGATGCTGGGGCATCACCAGGGCCCAAGTGAAGACTGGCACTAGGCACAGTGCTTTGTTACAGTTTCCTTTGCTACCCCTGTAACCTGTTCCAGGTATTTTATGAGTGAAAAAATATCAACACTGGGGTTTTTTTGCCCTTGATATTAAAAAACACAAACCCAAGCACAGGAAAAAATGAGAGAGAAAAAGGAGAAATGAGGGCAACGCTGATAAAACCAGTGAGAAATGCTAGATCAAAACACTGTAAGTTTAAAAAGGAGACAAATTGCTTATCTGTTCATTCCCAAGTCCCTGAAATTGTCTCCATTTCTGATGGAGCTTGATCACAAGCTGAGAAGAGATGGGCCTTCCAGCTGTGAGGAGACAGCCTCATACCGAAACAGGAAAGAGAATCGTAACCTACTTGCCATTCCTCAATACAGTAAAAGAAAATTTCAGGAACAAACTGCTGGCATTCTGCTTTACATCCTGCATAGCAAAATCAGGACAGATTTAATGAGTGTGTGTGCATTATATGGAGCAGGAAACACTGTCACCTTTACATAAATTACTTGAAATTTTTATACATACACAATTCTGCTACAATATTCTGATTAAAGCTATGTGTAAAATTCAGGAGAAGATAAAAAAAAAGAATCTCTTCTTACTTTACCATTGCTTCAGAATGATTTACAGCACTTTAGCAGAGAATTACAAAAGCCATCCATGTACATTCATTCATATTTTTACTAATTTTACTCTAATTTTCCCACAGGAAACCCTGTTCTCTTTTCTTTGGTCACTTCAAAGACTGAATCAGCACCTTGCAGACAGACCCCCATCACACCCATCCACCCTGCCTCTCTCCCCACAATCTCACTCAACACCTGAATTTTGTGTTCCTTGAGCTGCTCTGGTGCCACATCCATTCCCTGTCTCCCGTTTCCCATCAGAGGCTGAGCCCATTCCTCCAACCCTCCAGCCAAGGGAACAGCAGCCACTCCTGCCTTTTCCACAAACCCCTCATTCCAGTGCCTGCACAAACCCCAATTGCTTCCTTTCCCGTTCACTGCCAAGAATCCCTTTCATCAATGGGTTTGCAGCACTACAGTTGCTTAGAATTTTAGTTAATTGGTACTAATTATAGTTAAGAGTAACTGGAGGCTCATTCACAGGGGGGAGGGAGGGCTGAAGGGGGAGAAATATAATTCAGCATGCTCTCAACTCTGTACACACACTTAGCTGAGCAGGGTTAATAAGAGCATCAGCCTGGTTCCCGAGCACACAAGAGGTAAATAGAAGCCATTTTTCAAGTTTTATTCTGCAGGAACAGTTTTACCATGGCCCGTTTTACAAGTGAGGTAAATGAGTCATAGAAAAGGCAAGTAGCTTGACCAAGGCTTTGCAGTAAGACATCGGCAACACAGAGAGAGCACTGCAGGAACGACTTTCCAGCCCACTTGGTCCTCATGGGAACGAAATCTTGCCTTATTTTTATTATCCTTATTCCTGTGTAGTAGCTACCCTCATCTGCAGGATCGGAAATTTTAGGCCAAGCTGTGGCACAGCTGCACAATTGAATTCAAATTAATCAATCTTTAATCCCTGATTTAGGTAAACACGGCAAGAAGAAAATATCTGAGGGAAAGAAAACTTCTATCAGAAATGAAATTATTCCTTGAGAGGCTAACATCCTGCATCAGTTTACAACTGATAAGATTCAATATGCAGTTGTGGAAAAATATTAGAAAGTCTATTAGGAGACACTTAGGTGAATATTGTGTTCCAACCTTTAAAATCCAAGCTGTGCCTAAAGATTGTAACTATCTTTTTGCTCCAGAACAAAAAAAAAAGAAAAGAAAAAAATTGAAAGGCACAACTATTAAGCAAGGATAAAGGTTGAGTCATAAGCAAATGTCATGTTATAGATTTACCTACCAACAAGAAGGCAGCGGGGTTCAGGTCAGAGGTTAATGAAAGACATCCAAAGGTCATTTGGTGATTATGTGAGAGCATGAGTTTAATAGGGCACGGGGACGACAGACACTGACAGAAGATTTATACCAGAGGTGATGACACCGCTCCGAGTAGTGCTGATAAAAAGAGCCCCAATATGGGCCTGAACAGAATGATGAATGGTGCACAGGGCTGCTCACACTTCTCATTATAAGCTCCTTCACTCATGGTGGCACTTAGCAGCGTTTATTTACTGGGGTTTGATGGTACTGAGCAGAGGCACAGTATATCTAATACTTTAAATGCAGACTTGCCATATAAAAATGAAACAAGAGATAAGATTAGACCATTGAATAATTGCCCAGCTTTCCTGCAGAGATTATATTCACCAGTGCTAACATTATTTTTTTCCTAATGTTCTAGTGTACGAACAGCTCAAGTGAATTAATTTTCTAAGGCAGAAGGTCAAAGGAAAGTAACTGATAAGGGTTGTGCTTGCTATAGAATATCACTTTACAATATTCTCACCTCCTCATTTATCAGATAGAGAGGAAGAGATAATATAATAAAGGTATATAAACATATTTTTTGTCACGACGAATTTAGTTTTAGTTGTCCCAAGTGCTATTTTTCCTTGTGGCTCTTAGTAGGAAGAGGATCAGAAAAGTCAGGCAAAAATGTCAAAATAAAAAAAAAAAAAAACAACCCCACAAAAAAACCAACAACAAACCTTAGGACCAAACCCAAGGAAAACTGAGACCTGATAAATAGCATGCATTGCACCAAGAAACTCCTTTTCAGACTGTTATATATTTATCAAACCACTGGAGTGTGAATTTATGAATAAGTCTTATCATCTCTCAGGCAGCAGGCACAATAAAAATTAGAACTACAGAAAATTGCAGGTATTAGGAAAGGTTATTTCTATCAGTTCATGTGTGTCCGTAGATGGGAATGTCACAGAAGGAAGTTGTGCACATCTTTCCACTCACACCTTCACCCAGAGACAGAGCAGCACTGCCTGACGTCATAGTTAACATTTAGCTGCAAACGCAGCAACACAAATAAATTCTTACTCAATCAGGAGGTGCTGTAAATAGTGCATGTAATTTTAAGAGGTGGAGAGCTGTAACATTCTGAGCATCCAGTATCACCCCTCTCCAGGATAATACATTTAATTACCTTGCCTGTGCTGCCATCATTGCTACTTCCCAATGTGTCTGTATTTTACACTTGCAGTGCCTGAATATGTGATAAAAAGGGAAAAAAAAAAAAACAACCCTACCTGCATTTCAGAAAGAAAGAAATCTCTCCTGAGTTACCTTGAAAATCACACAGTGGGTATCTAATACCTGAAGGGCATCTGAAGGTCCGGTAGATCCCTCAGGATAAGGGGCTCCAGAAAACCAGATGTATGTCAGGCAAAAGTTGCTGAAGTGTCACATCTAGTTAATGGAGAGAGGAATTACAGTCACACCTCTGCCTGACTAGGAAGAGTGAAAAAAGAAAAACAAATGTAAAAAACACCTTGTCCCTGTGCAGCACATGAGGCCTGTGCAGTGTGAGCCAAAAGGGAACACAAGAGGTGCTGGCTTTGTACCAGGCTCTGCAGCATGGCAAACTCCAACCTGAGAGGAAGAAATGTCTTTTGTTACCAATCGAGGTATTCCACCAGCTCACACCCCTAATAACAAGACACAGACTGGAATTTCTCAGTCATCTCTTTCATCTATGCCCAGAGCAGATAAAAATATATATTTCTTTTTCCTTTTAAAGGACCTCCCTCAGTTTTCATATGTTTTCCAAGTACTGCAGAATAATTTACCAAAAATACATGTAACCAACATTTCTCAATATCAGGTTATTTCAACATCTGGGTACCTATTTTCACTAATTTTTTAATCACTAAAAATTAACAGAAACATATCAACAAGGCCATTAGAATACAGTGTGTGTGTGTGCAGGGTGCATTCAGATACATGAAAACGGATGAAAAGGCAGGAGGCAGAATGGTTTTCCTTTAAAGCTCTCTAGTCATCAGTGACACTCTGTCATTCAGAATGTTTTATTGCCCACTTGAATCAAATGAATAGAACAATCTAAGGGAAGCCACATAGTTTCTGGGTAGACAGTGTATTTGTTAGTGAGGCAGACAATAAAATGTTAGTAAAGTATCTGAAGTGGCTCTACACCAAATGAGGATGAGATTTCTTATTTATGAATAAGAAAAAAAACTCAAACCTGAATGACACTCCTTATTTATTATGCAGAAAAAGAGAAAGCCAGAATGACTGAAATTCTGCCTATAGAGCAAACAGAAAATGTATCAGTTTTCTAGCACAGCCACAAGAGACCAAGTTTCATCTGAAGATATAAGATGTAACGTCACTGCTGGTTCTGAAGTTAAGATCACTTTTTCTGAAGCAGAAGAAATGGCAAAACATTACTCATTTTGGCCCATGTTCTACTTACGAGCATGTAAAACTACTTTTAAAGTCTCTAATAATATATAGCTAAAATCTCATAACTGGAATAAAACATGATCTTTATTCTGCTGCACCACAAATGCTGGAAAATGATCTAAGAGTGCAGAAATTGTATAAGCAGATTACTCTCAAAAAGACTGGTGCATGAAATTCCCCTTTTTAAAATAATATATTTGGCTACTGACCCATGGCTTTGAATTTATTTGCAATGGATCTTCATAAGAGTCTAAGGATGCACATATGAGAAGCTGGTGCCCTTTCCCAAAGTAATTATGTTATCTGGAGTCCAGCATCTACCCTGCAGATCCAAACTCAAAACAAACTAATTATCAGATGATCTAATCGGCCAGATTTGTATCAAATCTCCAGAAGAACTGGTTTCTAATTGTAGGTATACGCATGTATATACGTGCATATCTGCATGGACAGTATCTTTAGTTTAACACCCTGTGAATTTAATTAATTTAGTTCTTGAAAAAGCTTTCTTCCAAGAGAGGCCAGAAAAGAAAGTACTGTGACAACAGCCATAAATCCACAGCAAAAGATCAGCAGGGTAAATAGCACAGGGCACAAGTTGTATTTAAAGTGTTTGTGTTCACTTTGAGTATGTGTGTTTATCTTTATGCGAGTCCTGGCCTGCTCAGAGTACTTCAATTCCTGGGTAATGGAAAGACCATCAGAAACCTGAATCTCATCATCTTGTTTCATAAATGAATCACTCGAGCAAAAAGAAGAAAACAACTTACCAAAAAAACCACTAAGAACAATCCAAACACAAACACAATACTGAGATTTTCTCTCTGCAACATGAAGGCCAAATTCTTCACTGGGGTAACTTCACAATGCCAGCAGAAATTCAAATTCAAAATGTATAGCATAGGAGTAAAGGACTAAGACAAAACCCAGGAGCCACTTTGAGCTGGTCACAGTTCAGTGTTCCACATCAGCAACACAGCTAGGCACATATTTTTCACAACTTCTGAAATCCTGTGTACTTTATTTCAACCTGTGTGTGATAATTCAACTAAAAGAGGTAAGAATTAAACCTTTCTCATTAAACCTTCTTAAGGCTTCCTCATTAAACCTTAAAAATATGTGAAGAGAATACAACCAATTCTGTTAACAGATCCATTTGCCATCACATTAAGATGTAAGTTCAGAAGGTTCATACGCCGTGTTCTGGTAGTAACATCAAATCTTACACAACAGGGCTAAGCCCCTGCTTTCATCAGAAAAGGTCAAGCTTAAGCAGCAGCTCAGAAATCCAGGGCAGCCTAACAATTCTTTGCTGACACCAACTAGCCGGTCACTACAGAATAAAGAGACAATTCCTTATCTCTTCACAGCGATTATAGCCAGAATGGTAATATAATTATGAAACAGGCCTGGGAACTCTGCAATACCAACTCCAGTTTTGTTATATTCCCATGGAATCAAAGAATGGTTTGGGTTGGAAAGGACCTTGAAGATCATCCCATTCCAGCCCCCCTGCCACGGGCAGGAACACCTTCCACTGGACCAGGTTGCTCAGAGCTGCAGTTGACATGGACCAGTTATGTTCTTGTCTTCTTTATCTCTCCACTGTTGCCTCTGTGACCCTGAGATTTAAAATATACATATAATAACACTGACTCAGACCATTATTAATCCTCCTTGTCTTTCTATAGCTCCAGGGAGACTCACACAGAGTTGATTACTAGGCACTGCTCCGTTTATCGCGGTGTTCCTTGCACAATCCAGTTGCCCAACGCCAGGCTTTGCTTTTTTCTTGCCGAGCCTGCTGTGGCTGCGTGCCATGTGCTCGGAGTGTTCCCAGGACAGCACGGGCTCCTGCTGGGAGTGCCTGCACTGCATCCCTGCCTCCTGCTCTGGGCCTTGGCATGGAGGCAGTGGGTGAGCCGGCTCCTGGTGCTCAGCACTTGCTGGAGGTCACAGCACGGAGCTGCCAGAGCAGGAATTTTTGGCTGCTCTGGTGCAAAATAACCAGAAAGGGCCAAAAGAGTGCCATGAATTTTGGGTGAGATTCAAGGGCAATGTGCGGCTGCCCTCTCTCCTTTATCAGGCTCTGACAGCCTGTTAGTAATGGCATCAGATGGGACGTTTTATTGTCTGAAACTGTAGAGATTCTGAGACTAATTGTGCAGCCACAGGGTGTGCAATGCTATTCCAGATGCCCTGGAGTGTCCCTCCCCAGCCTCAGCAAGGTAAGGGTCTTGCAGGTGGCTGTCACATCCCCAGCTCCATGCAGGTGACCTGGATACCTTAAAGTATTTCTAAGACAGACCATGAATCCTGTGTTTAGGCACCTGAATTGCTTACTGACTGTCAAAAGCAACTCCAGCTGATGGAATATATTTCATTAAAACTGCTTTTAATGGAAAATTGTGTTTCTAAGTGAGTTCTTGGTCCCTTTATTTTTGCATTTGCATCTTGTGTTTTCTGAGGGAAAGGTCAAATTTGTGAGGAAGCTGAATCCTGCAAAATGGAAATACTTGTTGGAAATGAGAACTTGTGATATTTGAATTGTCACTGTAAATTTGCAGATTTCCATTGGCTAAGAGAAATAGACATTTTTCAAACTGCTCTGTAATGTGTCCTTCCCAGCACTGTCAATGCCAGCAGTGATTGCTGTCTGACAGAAGTGACTGAGACTGCTGCAACACAAACATTCCTCAACACTGACCCAGATAACCTGTGCTATTGAACAAATTACACAGGATAACATCATTATCTCCTGATTCTGAGGCCTGAAAGTTAGATGTCTATGAAGTTTGGCACCTTTTGCATCTGCAACAGGTGAAGGAAAGAAACATTCCTCTCCAGAAGATAATTTTTTAACCTAAAATAGATGCATCAAATGAGCACAAGGATCACACTTTGTGTGTGCTATTTCTTTCTACCACCTGCAGAGGACTTTGCTGCTCTCTGGACTGTAAACTCTGCAGGAGTAGCCTTGTTCATAGACCCATAGGATATCCTGAGCTGGAAGGGACCCACAAGGACCATCGAGTCCAGCACAGCACCACAGCCTGCACAGCACCACCCCAAGATGTGTGCCTGAGATGTTCACACTCTGCCTTTGCACACTGAAGGGCAAGACAGGGTGGGTTGTTGTCCTATCACACAATAGTTTAAAATGAGTTGTTGATATTTTTTGTAGGCCTAAGTATAAAGTCTGTATCTCTACAAATATAGTGCCAATTGAAATAAATTCAGCCAACCGTATTGGCAAATGCAATTGTCACTGTGATTGCCTGCTTATGACTACACGGAAAACCTTGGGATCCCGGGCAGAAGCTTTCAAGTGCAGTTCCTAGAGTCTTCTCCTTCCTTGTGGACCTGAGATGCCACAGAGGAGGAGAGGGAAAAGGAAGGAGGGAGGGAGGCAGGAAGGGAGAGAATCTGAGTTTCATGGGGAGAGAAACTGTGAACCTCCAAACTTAAATACGTTAATTTTCATTCTAACTTCAATGAGAGATATATTTAAAATATTTTCAATCAAGCCCAGAAAAAAACTTAACTTCTTGTGCAAGGCTGCTTTCATTCTAAGACTGCAGTTTTTCTCTTTGCCATTTTCCTCATCCACTCAGCCATCTACTTTTAGCTTGATTTGACATGAATTTCCTCCCTGCCCTTTTCTACAAATACTTACTCATCTGCACTGACCTTATTTTGACTCTTAGCAAGTGACACACTTATGACAGATGCACGCACTCACAGGACTAGAATGCATTCATGTACATTCCCTGGGTACCTTCAGGCTCCACACTGTCCTTGCTTCTCACCAGAAACCACCACTGAAAAAAAATTACCACTGAAAAAAAATATGCCCCACTGAAGGTCAGTGTCCCAGCTATTTCATCTGTCCCTTGAACATAGATGTTGCCTGGTGCATATATAAAAATATGGTAGGAAGTCTTTAATTTCTAAATTCCACAGTTGGATGCATTCTAACATGATGATGATTACCTTGCATTTTCAGTATCTTGTTTAAATGTCACAGTCCCTCAGTGCTCCAGCTGTTTGTGGTTCTTTGGCACGTGATGCAATGAGGTTATCTTGGCAAACTTCTGACTGGGCTCGACTCCATATCTCCAAAACCACGGCCGTGGCTGGCAGTGTTTACTCCCCAGGTGACTATTTCAGCAAGTGCTGAATGAGTGTGGAAACCAGATCAGGGCTGAGCCACGCTGGCAGAGTGACACAGGGAAACCCAGGCTGCATTCGTCCATGCAGCACCTCTCAGCACGTAAATAAAGGATTTCAGCTACTGGAGCTGACAATCCAGCATCTTTTGCAAGTGGCTAAAGAAATAAACAAAAATGCCTTTGATGGCAGCCCTAAAACTGCATATCCTATTGCTAACCTGAGATAAGCACAAGCCCTTTTCATATGTGAGAACGCGTGTGATCCAGAGTCTTCACACTGCTGCTGTCTCTTCCCTTTCCTCTCTAAAATGCCAACACTATTGGAAAATCAATTTTATAGAAGTTGTCCACTGCTCGCTGCGCTGTTGCCAAGACCCCAGAGTAGTTCCCAGCTGCTCTTCGTGCCTACCAAGCTCCTGTGCTGCAGGACTTGTCAGCTGCTCTCTGCCTGTGACCCAGCTGTGTGCTAACCTAGGTGCCTACTGCACCTCCTCCTGCAGATAACAAAACACAAAACAGCATCCTCAGCTGCTGAGATAAAAGGCATTTCTGGAAAACGTGCCCAATTCTATTATTCTTTATTTATGAAGGCCTTCCAGAAGGCTTCTGTATGTATGGAGACCTTCCAAAAAGGCTTTGGATGAGATTTATATTCCCGAAGAATATTTAGAATTTACAGTACCTTCTTTTTTACCATCCTAGCTAAGGGCCCTAGATAACAGCAGTGCTTGATATAGTTGTCTGCAGTGTGGAATGAGGGAGGGACAGGCATTCTTTGTTGCAAAACTGCTGCTGGTCGTTGGCCATGCTTCAGCACAGCCCACAAACAGGCTTCTGCAGAAGGGCTGTCATAGATATTTAGGATCTGCAGGCTGTGCATGAAGAGCTCCATGGACATTCATTCATGCACCTGACAGAAAGGAAACCTGGCCTAATCCCTGGGAACAAGTTTCCCACACACATGGTTTTCTTACACTGAGTGCACTCTGTGGTTGCCCCACTATTGGACACAGTGAAGGCCTCGGGAAAGAACAAAAAACTTTGACCTGATGTTGTCCTTTATTTATATGAATTCTGGCAGCCCTACCAGAAATCAGCTCCAGACTTCTACAGAAGGCTTTTTCTTGCCATACCCATAGGCTTTTCCCAAGTTACACATGATACAGGTTCAGAAGCACCTGATATTTAACCATGGATCACCACACAAAGACCTGGGTTAGGTATTTCCACCTACTGTTATTTTCTTTTTCACCCTCTCACCCATCCAACTTGTTTCTGTGCATCCATTGTCTTCTTACTATTCCTTTATAATCCTGCTGTGGACACACCCCCAGTCAAGCCAACTGACTTTGGTTCACTCAACCAGCGTCTCAGGCAGCTCTGGAGGCCTTTACACAGTACAGCTTTTAAAAAGCCACTGTTAGGGACAGCAGAGCAATTCCACTTTTTCTGTAGGTATGTAGCTGCTTTAGGCTCCTCTGCTTTGTGTGAACTTCCCCGAGTTTTTCACTGTCAGATTTATTATATCCAGAGAAATACCGACGTCCCCAAACTGAATTCAGAACATTCTGTATCATCTTGTTCTGCAGCCAGCGCAATGAAACAACTCTGTGCTGCTTTCCAAGAGATGATTCTCCCATGATGTTTCAGAGCAATTCCAGTCAATTCAGAGCAAGTGCCATTTCTCTGCAGGTCATATCTCTGCCTCCTTTCTCTGTAGAACTATTTGATAATGCATTTGTTTTGGCAATTTCCAATTCAGATACATTCTTGTATGCTTTTCCCTCATGCTTCTCCCGTTTTTGTGCAACAGGATATTGTGCCCTCTGAGATAATCAGGTGGGTGTAAGGACTGAGACTTCAGCTGCTGTGAGTTGGCAATGCCATAAAGTCCTTGGAGTTGCAGTGATTTACACCAACACTGGTTATTTATTTTCTCGTACATTAGTTTTAATATGCCTCTATTAGTATGGCTGATACTTGTCCTATTTGTCACTTTTTTTTAGTAGGAATTAAGATCTTGTGATTTTATAGTACCAAACACAGCAGCAGACCTGACTGGAACTAATCCAAATTTACTGATATACAAGTCACTACCTGCCTATATTTACATGTGTCTGGAGAAGGAAAGATCCAGCAGTCACTGGCAATCTCCATCTACTTATGCCATACATTCCTCTCTACAGCACACACTTCATGCTCCCAAAGTTTCTGACTTCAGGCTTTCTGATGGTCCTGGTCTTTAGGGCACAAAGAGATAAGGCACTTTGTTCTGCTTCAGGCATGTGGCTGGCCAAAGGCATTTATCTGACATTAAGGAATGATATTTTATTTGATTAAAAAAACCTTTTTGTCTTTCTCAATCCAGAATCTGGCTTTCAAGTACAGCAGAACAACCATCTAAACCACAGACAGGGCAGGCAGCTCAGCAGAATTACTGAGAATAAAAAGACTTTTTTTCTGTGTTACAACAGCCAAAATTGAACGAATTGAAAATTCATTTATTGCTCATCTAAACCACAACGGGTTTCTGCTGCTGCAAATATCTTGCTTTTCCATTCTTAGTATGTCTGTTATAGACCCATATCCTCCCCTCTGAGTGTGTACATGTTTGGTGACACTGCTGGTCACAACATACCAGCACAGAGAAACCACAGTTATCACTAAAGATGCCACTACAGTAAACAGCTGCAAATTCCATCCTACCCAGTCATTATTCTGGGAACTGTAAGGGGATAGGCACTGAATCTCTGCAGACCTCGTAATATGGAAAGCTCTGTCAAAGTGTTTGCAGTGAAATACCAAGCTCGGGAGAATGTGCAAATCTTTTTAATAAATAGTATTCAATATCAGTGTGAGAAAGGGAAGAGTTCATTAATAAAATAATAACTAATATAATGTTACAATGAATATATATGATGTACAAATGAATGTCACACCATTGCTCTCACATACTCCATCTCACGTATATAAATGGTGCTTTTTATTGTGATGCCTTTGCCATCCCTAAGACAGGCTAAAGCAAATTGTTTTCTGCTTCATGTTGCACATTTTCCCCAAAAGGCCCAAAGTGGAGGTGAAAATGTGGCTTCTGGAATATGGAGGTGTGCAATTTTGTCCTCAATCAATAAAGTGAAGTGCACGGGAAAGTCCTTGCGGGACCAGGTGCTCAGGAGAGCGGGAGCTGGGCTGGCAGCTTCAGCTGGAGATGAGGACTTCATTCCCACCACATCCGTGCCTGAAGGTGTAAGAGGCTGCGGTACTGCCCCCAGCCCGGCTGGGAGCGTGGTCACAGGGCAAACAGCCCAACAACTCTTCTTTTAATTATTGGATCACGGAATGTTAAGGGTTGGAAGGAACCTTAAAGATCATCCAGTCCCAACACCCCCTGCCAAGGGCAGACACCTCCCCAGTGGACGGGGCTGGCCAAGGCCTTACCCAGCCTGGCCTTGAACACTGCCAGGGCTGGGGCATCCACAGCCCTCCTGGGCAGCTGCTCCAGTAAAGAATTTCTTCCTGATACCCAACCCAAATGTCCTGTCTTGAATTTGTGCCCACTACTCCTGCACACGGGACTCAAAGTGAAGCGCTCCTCTTATAAACTTCGTGGCACTCCTCTGGACCTGCTCCAGAGCCGCTCCCAAGGGCTGTCCGGGGCGGGTCCCTGCGGAGATCCCCGCGGTACCCACGGGCCGTGGGAAGCGGATCCCGGCGGAGATCCCCGCGGTACCCAGGGCTGTCCGGGGCGGGTCCCGGCGGAGATCCCCGCGCTCCGCCCGCGCTGCCCGTGCCCGGCCCGGCCGAGGCCCGGCGGGCGCTGCGGAGGCTGCGCGGGGCGGGGACTGCGGAAGATGGCGGAGGCCGAGTGAGTCCCTGCGCTGCGGAGGGGCCGCGCCGGGCCGGGCCGGGGCTGTGGAGCTGCGGGCCGGGGGGACGGGATGAGCCGGGATAAGCCGGGATGAGCCGGGCCGGGCGGGCAGTGGCGCCCCTCGGCCGGGGCGGTGCTTTGGGGCTGGGCTGGGGGCGATGCAGGGAGAGGCCGGCGGGGCCGTTCCCCGGCACC